>DWNE01000361.1:0-30923 GCA_018249875.1 Cecropterus toxeus | reverse complement strand
AACTGCTTCACGCTAGAAATAGGTGTGGCGGTGGCACTTCCCCGGTCGAACTACATTGGTTCTACCACCTGGCAAACATCACTAATGCTTGTGAAGCAGCGGGATCAAGTTAGCATACATAGAGTATTAAAGACTGATTAAAAATATCAGTTGGCTTCTGAACGCAATGTAAAACAGTTGCCTCAAATCCGCATAACATTTTAAACAGAAGTAATCGAAATACATCGCATGATATGGTTAAACATACTTATGTTATTAAAATTGTATTTTAGTTCCACCAGAGAGGTACTACCGTCACACCTATTTGTAACGAAATCGCAATTCTTGCGTTTCGGTGGAAGGGTGTGGTTCCCGGCTTACTTGGATATGAGGCGAACAACTTAGTTCTCGGAGTAGCACTTCTTATTTACTTCAGATAGAAATCCTGTTCTATGTAAAGTTTCTAACAGATGTCCATGGACATCAAGTAGACTTTATGCTCAATTGAATTTACAATTATTTCTTTATTAATATAAATAAAGAAAAGAAAAAGGGGACAATTTAAGTCCTGAGGAGTGACAACGCATGTATAACAAAATTGATTTCAGGTGGAAATTCTCTTCTATGGGAAGGTGGTGACACGTGTCCGTGGACGGCTGAGAATACTAACAATCAGGTTAATTTGCTCCTTGTATGCTACAAAATATACAAACGAGCGTACAATCCTATTAACTGTTATCAAGTGAACAATGTTCGTCTTAGACAACTTTCTCAGGAGTAGCAACGCATTTGTTGCTATCCTCAGGTAAAACTGATCTTATCTGGAGTTGATTACAGATGTCCATAGGCTTTGCGAGGCATTTACCTTTAGGTGTACTGATTAGTCGTCTGTTACTTTAATTTTTAACCGACTTCGAAAAGGAGGAGGATATACGTTCGACTGTATGTATTTTTTTTATGTATGTTCACCGATTTCTCCGCCGTTTCGATTATAACTATAATAAATTTCAAGCAGGATTATATTCCAATCTGAGCTAACCACACGACCTAGCCCTGAGGATTGTGCTGTAACGCCTCACGTTGTCCCTGCATTGTAATAATATTGCAAAATAATGGACCCACGTGTTACAAGCATGCCATTTGTTCCGCTAACCTAAATCGGACTACAAAATAAATAGCATGTGTTTTCGTCATAAGCATTGTTCGTGAATATCATTGGAAATAAATCATATCACGTGAACATGAGTAGAATATGATCGCTTTGAATGCAATTCCAAGAAGTTTGCTTCTGCATAATCGATGTGTAATACCATTCCAAATACAAGCATACAACATTCCCTCTATAACATTACACAAACTTAAATAAAAAAATCTCGGAGGCAGTCATGAGAATTATCAACAAAGCAGAAAACAAAAGTGCAAACTAAAAACTAAGCGTCATTGACGATATCGCCGAAGTATTAAAAGGTGGTAGAGGCACTTCAGTTCGAGCGAGGAAGTTCCAGCCCTACATCTATTTCTAACGCGAAGCAGATAATGCGTTTGGTTGAAAGGGTCTGAATGCCGCCTTAATATGAGACGATAATCTTAGTCCACAGGAGTGGCCCATCTGTGATTGACTTCAGGTAGAAGTTCTAATCGGGAAGAAACTGGATGAGGAAAACCGAAGATCGAGCTTAGTGACCTGTCTTAGGGGATGCGAGAGTAGTCGACTGAGGCGGGCTGATGATAATGAAACCATGGATGGCACTGAACACTTACAATCACTGGACGCTCGTTTGCTACTTCTATTAAAAATCTCATCTGTATCAATACGCACAACAGAGCCGTTAAACGACACATGTGCACAAGTATCAGTGCTATCGAATTTAGGACAAAGTACCCAAAATGAATGCACAGTTATCACCTATATTATACGTAAATAACTAATTAATTTGGGACCCAAACAATATTAACATATGCTTGATTAACCAAACATTTAATGAGACGCACAAATTACTCAAACAACCAGTGAAACATAATGAGGTTATTAGATATTTTTGGAATAACGAAATTAAAGCGGATATCCCATTGTGACGATGCAATGTTAATTATGAATCCAATCGAATGAAAAGGCTTATATAAATTTTTAAGGTCATCAGGCTCCCACGGATACTATATTGTGCTACTAAAGGCTTTATTACGAGGTATTAAGAGTCATCTATTTTGTATTGTAAAATTTATGTTCTTACTAGCTTATTCACGCGACTCCGCTCCCGCTTCATTCACATTTACCAAGATAATGAGTCCTATATAATAATCCAGGTCATAAACTATCTTTGTGTCTAATTTCAGTGAAATCGGATGATTTTTTGCGTGAAATAGTAACAAAATATACTGTCACATATTGTATGTACATACATCCTTACAAACTCCCACTTCTAAAATTATAAAATTAGTAAGAGTTAGATTGTAATAGATAAGATAAGATTATAGATATATGCAATAAATAAAAATAATAGTGTAAGTGTGCAATTCACACACTGCAGAAATGAAACTTAAAAGAAAATAAACTTAAACCAAGAATATAAAATACTGTATAATGTATTGCAATGTTATGCATCTCATTCTCTCGCTGACTTTATCCTTTACTGTGTTTATTTTTTCCTTGACGCATTTTTGTGTCATCGAGTTTCAAATCACAACTATTCTAAAGACATTTTACTTCAACACACAGAGTCAGCAAAATTCGACTAAATTCAAACTCCAACCATAATATGATTGCCCGCATTAAAATGATTTCGAATCATTCAACGATAATTATTACAGCAATTCACATGCACACCGACCGTTGAATGGGAATGCGGTGCCGTCGACCATTGAAGTTACTAGCGCATTACCGAGGCGACTCACGCCAGCAGATTCCCAGAGGTGGATTTGTATTCTATGGCGCACGTACGTCGTGAAGGTACTCGCTCCCTTCGACTCAACGTACAGCCAGGCCCAGAGGATGTTAGAGATTCCGTACTTGGGAATGGGGAATGCAATTTACACTTTTTGCAAATGACAGCGAGCTGTTAAGGTTTACATTATGGTTTTGGTTTATAAATAAAACGAAAGAATTAAAAAGGGTAACTAAATTAATACCTCTGAATAATTTAAGTTCAAAATATTTATTTTGTACTTTAAAATGTCTCCGTCAATTCTTTTGTCAAAAGTCAAAAAAATGTAGTCTAAAATGCAAAAATCAAAATCAGAAGCGAAAGCGTCCAATGAATATAGACAATACAGCATAGAACGGAGATTCACAAATAAGTAATAATTAGTTTCGCTTCATTTTCAGCCAGCAGCCAGCAAGTAATAAATTTATAGAGATTTTAAAAATGCAGTTTCCCGACTAACCCTTATAAATGTTCCCTGCTCCTAACTGATACTCGCTTTGCGGCGAATTGCTGACTTTTAGCTTTCCGATTCCGAGGAGGTACTTAGTGCTATGATACTTATGCCTTCGCTTTACTGGGAAGTTTAAATGACTTCACCCAAGGGTATCGTAGGTTTTTCCAACGAAAGAAACGTTTCACATGTTAGCGGAATGAAAAGCTTAATGTAATATGTAAAATATTAGATATTTTTTTAAGCTAATGGAGACGTAAATAATATTGTTTTCATTCAGACGTTTCACACAAAGTACTTAATTTAAAAGATTAATATTTAAATTGTGTAATTTTGTAAGCTTTTAAATTCATAAATAATATTATTTTCATTTAAACATTTCACATATCAAATTTTTTAAATAAGGTATCTTTTTTTAAGCTATTAGATTAACAAATAATATTATATATGCGATGACATTATACATAGCGTGTGTGTTATACGTATACGGCTTGTATATGTACAGCCCCGGCCGGTTCTTCAATTATTTTTAGGCGGGGCAAAAACTTAAAAATGCCGCCCCTGCCCACTTAAATTTATTTTACTATCTTTATCACTTCACTATACGTGTCAAGAGTTCCACTTCCTACTGACTAGACGTCCCAATGGTTAAAGTTACTAATTGATGAGTGATGATGATGAATTGCTTATTCGTATGCAGTTTGAATTTGCCGCCCTCTGCACTTGCCGCCCTCTGCACTTGCCAACCGGCGCACAGCCCTCTCCCCTCTCCCTAGATCAAGGGCTTAACGAGGTCTGGTGGTTATGTCGTTGGTGTCAAATCACAAACCATCACATGATCTACCTGAACTTACCTTTTCATGCCTTAGGAGGTAGCTGATGATCACGTCCTTCTTCTTCTCCTTCTCCTCGGCGTGACAGACGCCGACGTTGAGCCCCATCACGATGGTGCGCAGCAGGCCACCCTCGAACGCGTCCCATAGATACTTGGGCGTGTAGCACATTATGGCCTACAGAGAAATATTTCTTGTTAAAAATTAACCAAACAAAACGATTGTTGACAATTATAACATACAACTACTATAGCCAATTACTAATTGTTGAAAATCATTGGCGGATCCAGAATGTACGATTCCTTTACGATCAGAGATTGTCCGACTTAAGTGCATTATTTTAGACTTTGTAAAAAAAGGGAAATGAGCTCGGGATCCGCCAATTTTGACAGTGGCAACGCAGTAAAATTTTAAATTAGCACAAGAAAAAAATGCTATATTTTGAAGTGCGTTTAGCGGTAAATCCTAATTTATATTTTTTTTCTTGTTATTTTTAGAAGCCTATACTTGTCCGTCGTTTCTCCTCGGATCATAAGAGAGTACTGCAAGTATCATAACCTCTTATCCAAAGAAAACCAAGTCCCGAAATAAAAAAACAAAAAAGCATCACTGATACCGTTACGACTACCCTAGTTCTAAAACAGTGCCTTAAACAGCCATAATGTTTCCATGACTCAGTAGGTCAGTTTCCACTTAGCGAGTCATGAAAAGCCATTATAGAGGGCGCTACGTCAGCCCAGCTGTTTAGATGTACCGTTACGTACACGGACCGAATGCCGAGTGTTATTGACACGTATTTATACATTGACATGTATATTAGTGCTTCGTGATTGCATTGTTAGTAGAGATGATATTTGATAAATGATGTACATATTCGATCTATCCATTTGATGCATGGATAGTTTTATGAGAGGTATGTTATAGTTCGGATAAGGTGATTCGAACGCTCCCGTAGCTTGGGCGACATAATTTTCTTCGAACAGCCTTTCTTTTTTTTTCTAACGACCTTTTGTATTTTGCTGACAAATTTCGGCCAATGTCATGACAATAGCTGGAATAAGTTACTGCGTAACTCTCAAATTACCATAGGTAGAGTCATGCCTTTTTTGTTACTTCTTATTTGTGAGCACGCTAATTCTCAAAAGTTGTAATTACATATTTTTTTTTTACCCCCTCGCCACCCTTTTTCACTATGTTTTGATATTTTGGAAATTTCCTTTGGGGGTTACACGTCCCCTCTCAAAAAAGCCCTGGATACATCTGTTTTTCTTGTACCTGTGTAAAATAGAAGTTATAAGCCCTTTTTAACAAGTAGCCGACAATAAATTGCGGCTTTTTATCGTTTGCTTGTTATAAAGATTAATTATTTCTAATTATTGCAAATTGACACTGATTTAAAAAATAAAACTCGATTAAATATATTGCAGTACTACTTAATGTATACTTAAATTAAAATTATTCGTTGTAATTCCACTTCCCCATCATTTAATAAATAACAAATAATCACCATATTAGTTAACTAAGGCACAAAACAGCGAATTAAGTATGTAACGGAAGATAATAAACGACCTTCAAGCCATTATTATTAAACAATGGCAGAAAAAGTTAATTCAAATTACTATTTATTTTTTACCGTATGAATAATTACACGCTAACGAATGTAAATAAATGTAAACGATATGCTTTCATGTAATCAAAGTGGCAAACTGGCACACGGACCACCTGTTGTTAAGTGGTCATTACCGCCAGGTGATACCTACTGTTCACCGACTCCGAGTACTTCTGTCGAGGTGTACATCTTATCTTCTTACTAATATTATAAATACGATTGTTTGAGAGGATCTATTTGTGTTTGTTACTTTAACGAACAAAACTATTGATCGGATTACTGAAATTTGACACATAGGTTTTTCTATGCTCTAGATTAAATTGATAGAGATGGGAGATGTACAGTTCCGTATCTTGCATTTGTCCAGCAAATTCAATGCTTTTAATTTAAATTTAGTACTTTCGGTTTCGTGCGATATCAAACACGTAGACAAACATTAGTTCTTGCAAATATAACCGATATAGAAACTTTTCGAAGTTCGAAACCGCGAAGAAACATTCATCATACGTACGGACTTAATAAAAAAATCTGACAGCGCATTATTCTATTGGTCACTGTGATATATACCGTATTCTATCATTACTCTGATTTGGCGGTTATGTCACTACTCTTAACTAGCATCAATGAATCTTAACTAGAACTGATTACACAATTGCAATAATTTGTATTAATGACACTTTTATCATTAGTCAGTGGGCGCTAAAATTAATGAGTCATGTGCAAAGATTGAATGAACTAACTCAATGACTCAGAACGCATACGGAACTTAAAACCATTCCAAAGATCGATATACAGGTATCTCTGACTTATCTCTAAAACTTAACACAAAGACTCCGACATGACGACAAAGATCGAACTCAAAATTTCGGCAATTTAAGTTAATAGTGAAGCAAACCAAAAGTGACGATTTGGTGCAAGGACACAAACATAAACACATTTTAATAACCGCGCGTTTTAAGCAATAATTTTTTTATTTTACAAATTGCAATATTTACTTTGGGCCCCTGGTATTAAAACTGTTGTATGCTTGTATGCCTTTTATCACATTGACGTAGCAAACGAGCATACTGCATGCTCGTTTGCCACCCGATGGTGGGTAGTCGCCCATGGACATGTATAAACTACTTCATGTAGAACTGGAGTTCTATCCGAAGACGATCACAGATGCGTTGCTACTCTCTACAAGAGAGATGGTCGCCTCATATATAAGTGAGCCAGCAACCTCACCCTTCCACCGAAACGCAACAACTGTTTCACGCTAGAAATAGGTGTGACGGGGATACCTCCCCAGTTGAATTTCACTGGGTCTGCCACATAGCAAATGTATGTCTAGTTGGTATGTCTACACTGTAGGCCTACGTTTAAAAAGATTTATTAGCAAGTAAAACTCAGCTTACAAACTAGCTACTCCTAAATATTGCAAATGTAATCCACTCTATCTCAATAGACGCCGCATATGTAAATATTTACCCGACACGTCTCAAGTAATGTCGTTGAAACAATAGCTGTTCGTTATAACGCAGAGCAACGCCTAGTAATAGTAACACTGTCATGCTTGATACGTGATAGTATGTATGTATGAGGACAGGTATACGGAATCAGTCATACAAATGTTCTAAGAAAACATTGTTCATGTTTTATTTTCGATAGCATGATGAAACAACTTAAATGAATTAGTTAAAATTTTAAAAAGAACAATTGAAAGACTATATTTTTAAAGAAAAAAAACTATCCTAAAAAACGCTGATTGGGGCTGAGATTTCTAAAGTAACTAGAAAATCAGATCGATTTAAGCATTGTTCGCTTCGCTTGGCTCATCCGATTTTCACGATAAGGAGCTAAAAAGTTAACCTGCTTTATACATGTATCTGAAAGCTTCAACACCACAAACAGAAAACCAAGAATTGTTTTGTTTAATAATCCGGGAGCTGCAACGCAGCAAATACCGGATACCTACATATATGAAAAACGAACAGACAAAGGCTTCATATATGTAACAGCCTCCATCCGTCGGGGGTCTATAAAAGGCAGAATACTTACACTTGCAAATGTTTATAGTGCATAAGATCGACTTTATGTCTATACTGGACCGAAGAATTCTTTTACGTAAAGTTCAGCTAGTTACTCATATAAAAGGACCACAAATACAAACCTGAAAGAATAGCACGAAGCACACCCACTGATAGTACGTGTAGTATTTCTTATCCTGTGAGCTGTCATATTCGTTCATCACACCAGGATGCGCCACTTCTCTTCCCACCTGGAATAAAACAAAATCATTAACAATAATACGGAATAGATTGTGATAATTATTTTAAAAGTTAAATCTCATAGACTTTTCCTTTGCAGTTCAATGTTTGTACGCAGGTGTAACGATGAATCTGTATCAGATTCCAGTTAACACGCCAAAGCCTTGCGAGTTCACTTCAATAAAACTACCCCGTCCTCCTCCGCACAAACCTAATTAATTCTTACATGTGAATAAGTCGATATTTCCAAAAAAATAAAAGCAACCTCAAATATTGTTTGTGTATTTTAAAATTCAGTAAGGGCACAAAAGAGTGCAGTTCACCTGATGGTAAGTATTCATTGCCGCCTAAGCTAAACATCTGCAAAGAATGCGTCTCTAATGACTAAGTTGGAACGCCTTGGTTGAGTATCTCTTTTACTTCCCTCAAAGTGTGTGACGGTGGTCCAATCACGAAGGGTTCTACCGCCATTACATAGTAAACTAAAAAGTACTTATGTGTTGATTCGTCTATTTATTGAGAAAGCCTATAGGCTATTTAACATCACGCTATGTTTGTTTTTTCTTATGAAGTAGCGAGTGAAACCGTGTCGCATAGTTAGTTTATAAGACTTACAAAACGTAGATATAATAGTTTTAACTCATATTTGCTTTAAATTACTCTTTAATTATTCTAGACTACGTTCTACCGTCTACGTCAGAGCCTCGTTACGTCACAACTACGTTACGTCCTGAGATAATTTATCACGTCTCGCATAATTCATAGCGTATCCTAGCAGGATGTTACTCACGATATTTACTTAATCAGTACAGAGTACCTACTACGTGTAGTGTTGAGTTTATGAATGAATCAAACATAGCGAGAACACATGACGGATCTAATGTGAGGATAAATGTAAATGATTTTATAATTGATAAAAGCATCGGAAGGCGTGCCAACTTAGTCCTGATCCACCAGACCATCCAGATTTCAGTGTATTAGGACAAATTCAGATACATCACGGCTCTATGATTGATCCTAACCTCTCCTAGTATATTTGTAGCCGATTAGAAATGTCATAGTTGACTTAGAATATTAAAGATTTATTACATAATATGAAAACCATTACACTTTTATTATTATGATGATTAGATAACTTTTAGAGACGATTCGATTGTGGTACCGTGACCACACGTGTTCCAACATAGTCGAATGTGAATCAATGCATCACCGACATGGAAAGAATAGGAAAAGTTAGTAATGCAACATCACTCTAAAGATGGCAATGCACTTACTGCCTTACCATAAAACGCTTAAGAAATTACACAATTGACGCTGTATCCCATTGAGCTCGAGTGCGATCAATAGGCCACTAAGTAAAATGGACATGTAGATAGATCTACCACTTCATCACTTGGCCAATAACATATTGCAGCGTTCACCAAGTGGTTTATAGAGGAAACGGGCAGTTACCCGCTCGCCCGCACCGCTCAATTGACTGCAACACAGATTTGCGCGACTGTGCGTAGTCAGATTGCTTTGACCCCTAGTGACGCACACGCGTAATAGATCCGCAGATTTTCAGTTTGTTTTCAGTGCTAAATGAGTGGATGACTTATGTTAAGGACATGGACAAGGAAACATTTAATTATTAGACATTGCCTACGATTTCAAACGCGCAGACAATAAACATACATTGTTTCTTATAAATTTTCATCATTAAGAAAATTACTAAGATTTTTTTTTATAAAGGGAACCCCTTAAAGGTAGAGTATAATGATAAGACAGATGGTAGAACCAGTATGGCTCGAGCCGTATCAACGCATATCTAGCATAAAACAGTTATTGCGTTTGGTGGGAAGGTGTGGTTGCCGGCTACCTTTCATATGAGATGACCATCTTATTCCACGGTAGAAGCAACTCATCTGCGATTGTTTTATATAGAACCCCTATTGTATATCAACTTGCTTACATAAGCCCATGGGCGGCAGTGACAACTTACCACCAAGTGGACTGTATACTTGTTTGCAACTTCACTTCATTAAAAGGGCATTAATTTAAGAATCATTATTATACTGCAACTTTGATTGTTTCGAATGTAGTTGCAACCACAAAGCTCTGCTATGTAAATTACTAGGCGCCTGACGACACCGTGTAATTGTCCTGTGGTTAATTTTAGAGTTTACTAACAGCACGGACGCTGTTATGTCTGTACACAAAATAGGCGATGACACAATATATTCCAAGTAAATATCTTAATAGCAATACATATATATTTACAATCGTGTTTAATGACAATTATGGAATAATTAATAATAATTGAACAAGGAAACTCATCCATCTATCAACCTTAAAGAGCTACTGCTGGAGATAGTTTTCCCTATGAGGGTTTTTATTATGGTCACCGCGCCCAGCGTGCGTGTTGGTGACAGAATTGGGCGGTCCTTTGATATCCTAGAATGACGTCCATAAGCAGTTGTTTTTGTATTACATTACAATACAGATTTGTCGAATGTATTTTACCAGGTGGTAGAACCAATGTAGTTCGACTGGGGAAGTACCACCGCCACACCTGTAGCGTGGAGCAGATCTTGCGTGAAATGGAAGGGTGTAGTCGCCGGTTCACTTATATATGAGGCGACCATCTCAGTCATTAGGAGTAGCAACGCATCTTTGATCGACTTCAGGTGGACTGTTCTATACGAAGTTGCTTACAGATGCCTATGGGCGGCAGTAGCCACTCGCCATCAGCGGACTGCATGCTCGTTTGCTTCTTCATTTAAAAAAAAAACATCGCGAACGTGCAATGGGACACAGATGAGAGTCGTAAAAGTGAGAGATCTTTCCATATAAAATGTATCGACCTAGTAATCAATTAAAATTTGGTATGAAACTGTAGGTATGTAAGTAAGAAGTAAGGAAATAAATAATGACAGAACCAAGTCACGAGCAGACGACAAACAATGGCTACAAAGGAAACAGACCTGCTAATAGCTCGCTTCTGGCCGCCAGCCAGAACTGCTATATATGATTGGTGGGAACAAACATGTTCCGGAGAAATTCTATCAGGACATAATTTGGAAAAACAGTGTCAAAAGTACAATTTCAAAAGAGATAATTTACAATATAGACGTTCAAACAACTTTAAGTTTAAATAGAAACGTACAAAGGTAATTTCTTAGAGAAAGTTAAAGTTAATTAAAAGCTAGCATACGGATCAATTTGCGACCTCCTTTAAAGGAATTTCTCACACACCGAACTCCCATTCTTTACGTAGTAGCAGAGAACATTAGTCCCTACTATGGGGTCATCCATAAATTATGTCACACCATAACGGAGGTGGAGGAGGTCATTAGAGTGTGACATGGTGTGACGAGGGGATAGGGAGGGGTACTAAATTTCTTGACGTCACGTTTTAAATACATATTTGTAAATATTAAAATCTCATCTATAATTTGAAAACTGCTGTTTTGATTTAATAATTTCTATGTGGTAATGCAAAATGTGACGTTACACTAGGAGGGGGGGTGTCACAAATATGACCATCTGTGACAAGAACGGAGGGAGTGGTTAAAAAGTGATTTGACTTAAGCATTATCTATAAAATAAATTCTTACCTCTCTCGCAAAAGCGTCAGGCATGGTGAAAGTCGACGTGATCCAACAGAACGTGTTGACCACGTTCACCGGGAGCCCGCTACCCACGATGCACTGTATCGGTTGTCCTACATACTGGGTCGCAGTGATTATCAACGAGCAAGTAAGTAACAGTACAGTCGTGAACACGTTGTGGAGCCTGAACACCGCATTGTCGATCTTAATCGGCTGGTACTTGAAATACACACTCAACCCTCCGAGTAACTTAAACATCTTCGCTTATTTCCTTCCTTTCTTCTTTTCTTTTCTCTTCTTTAAGTTTAACTATTGCATCGTTCGCTTAGCTTCTCGGAATGTGCGTTTCACTTAAACTACTAAAAATCAGTCTTGTCGTAATTGAATTCGAGATATCGCGGGAATGTCCGTTGCGACATGAGATTATTGTCGAGATTCAGACCGGTACCTGAAACAATGGAAATTAATTTCAGAATACATTCATAAATTTTAAACTTAAGTAAACTGCTGCAGCATAAACTCACAGATATCCTATCCTATTATTATTATTATATTTTATTAAAGAACACCTAACCTTTTTAATGACATATTCTTGACAAAGTATTTATCCTACTAGAAATTGACATAAAGCTCAATTTCTGAAATATTATCATAAATATGAAATATTTTATTTATTATACATAATACATATATTTTTTGGATATGGATGAAAAGAACGAATGAAAAGCATCCATCTCCGTAAATTGATACCAATGTGCAAGCTTTAGCATTTAAATTGAATACTAGCCTTTAAAGAATAGCACCTATATGAAACGATTTATCGTTCAAAACTGTTTTATTGCAAATTGATACCTGATGGATACCAATAAAATGGCAAATACATTACAGAAATATTTATGACGAATCGTTCACATAAATAGGAGTGTATTGTACTCGGAAAAGGTCTAAAACATGTTCAATTTACAGACTATTAGAATTTAATAAATGAGTATCACAGAGTTAAGTAGGTCTTGATGGTAATGACAAGACCATTTACGTAGAAATTTTAATACATTAGCCAATAAAACTAGTTTAACAGCTAAACTAAACGATCCCATTATGTTTTCACTAGAAAGAGATTTAAATTAAAGAAATCCAAGTCGATATTTCCCTCATATACTAAGTCATAATAGATTAGCCAATAAAAGTTTAACCAAACGTTCTCATAAAGTTTTCACTAGAAAGGGATATGAATTTAAAAGACCTAAATCTATTTAATCATCACAAAATATCACATATAACATTTATCAACGTTATATTTAATATCGAATACACCATAAAATGCTTTGCAAGTCCTCTATGTAATAAAATTTCGATCTTTTAAATTTTAATCGAAAAACTGATTAAAGGGCATTAACCCCGTAACGCATTATAATACGCTTTTCCTTATTGTGTAAACATACTTACGGCTGTTATAAAATAAACGAATGTGTAACACCTACTAAAGGTGACCATAATGAAGAATGCTACAGCAATTATAAGATAATTACTGACCTATTCTAGTGAAATACTATCAAGCGGATCTAACCTTGGTATACAGGTACCCGTATTTCTTATTCTGAACATAGCAAAATGTTTAATGATAGTGATTGTTGATTGAAGTGATTTTAATTAACTGACATACAACACGATGGAACGACGTTAATTGCTTATGTTTCCAGAAAACTGAGAAACAAACTAAATAATAGTTAAATTACATGGAAAGGTCACGTATGCAGCTTGTGTTCTCATTTTATTAACTTTTTTTTACATGATATAATATGAAAGAAGCAAACGAGCATGTAGTCCACTTAATGATAAGTGGCTACTGCCACATCTGTAATGAACCCCAGAGAAGATCAGAGCCTTACCCAAGGCTAGCAACAGATACGTTGCTACCCCTGAGGATTAAGCTGGAACGCCACGTATAACTATATCTCCCTGACCCTTCAAAGCAGAACACAGAATTGCCTAACACCGCTGTTATTGGACAGAAACAGGTGTGACGGTGTTGCTTCCGCAGTCAAAGCGCAAAGAGTTCTACCACCTCAAAAACTGCTATGTATGAGGTACGTTGTTCATAGTTATAAAAACCCATGGCCTAAATCACTTTATATTGCACGATCAAGAATTGTCCAAGATGCCTTGCGTCATTCCCGATTCACTTTTATCCTCAACATTCCTTCCATAACCTGCAAACGGTAGTCACAAACATCGCGTTGTACGAAGGTTCAATGAACAGCGAGCAATTCTATGAACGATTGTTCACTGCAGTGTAATTAACGTCCAATTACTGATGTGCATACATGACATGAAAGTGCTTATCTGTGTCTCCTTGTCCTCCTGGCTTTAGGCCTTTTAATTGATATTACAAGCACATGTTAACAATCGTACTAGCTGATTCAAAAGTACTACCTACATCGCTTAGTGTCCAGTTACAACACGGTCCTATCTTATACGCCGGTGATATATGCAAGTATATGAGGTAACCACAATCAGTGATATTATTTATAATAAATGATGTATAACGTTTCGTTGTAGAACAACGGTGGCAAGATTGCCATACCTATGCTTGCCTAATAACAACAGGGTTTAATTCTACTGTGTTGTTTAATAGATGTGGTAAAGTGGACATCGGCTAGTAGCGCGTTTGCCACCTTCTAGTGATTGGTATTTAGGTGAGCTGCATGCTCGTTTGACACTTCTATTTTACATATGCTCTTTTTTCAAAACGATGAATGTAAATGTATCTTAGCATTATTAGAATGGTCGAAAAAAAGGAAATAGAAGAAAGAACTTACCGTAAATTGGAGAAAGAAATGCCTATGGTCTTACCGTCACAAAGCATGAATCAATATACGTATAAAGGTTTCTGTACGATAACGGACGAAGTGCTAAAAAAATGGACTAAAATACTGCTGATATGATGATACTGTCGGTAAGACATCATAGTTAACGGTCGGTATCAACACATAAAAATAAACTTAGAACATACACCAGGCATTGCTTTCAGAAAGAATAGTGACTTTAATAACATTCTAACAGCACCAATAACAGCAGAATGTAAAATACAGCAATAAATACATCATCCTCATCGACTTTACTTAATTATGTACAAAATCCCACAATTGGCATAGAGCCTTGTTTCCATCGCGACGTTACAGAAAGTGTAGAATTGCAAGCAGTTGTGCAAACAGCGATCTGTTACTCAATGGCCGATTGTTTCGTGATCGTTCGCTACGCGATGTTATGGGTTACTGGCACTTCGTTGTCACGTGAGAATACATTCGATCTTCTTATTTTTTCAGATAAAATTTCAGTATTTTTCAATTCTGTCCGATTATACACAAATACACACTAATACGCCATAAGAGCCTACACCGTTTCGCTTGAGCTGCAGCTGATCACCTACAAAAATAGCAGATTGACGCGTATTTTTACAAGTAGAAAGTATATCCATTTATTTAATACATTAACTGTTTAAAACCAATACGATGTCGAGAAATTGTGATGTTAATGAACTCAATTGTAAAAAATCGATAATTGCTGGATCAATGAAATTTGACAACTTTCACGAAAAAAAAACAACAAAACGTCTTGGAAGACAAAATCAACCAAAACATCCTACCCATCTAACCCATCTAAAGTAGAGTAAGCCTTCCATTGTCATATCTATAAAAAGCTCGAAGACGGTCAAAATGAAAAATCTGTCGTTGAAACACAAAAGATATCTGTCGCTGGAGCAGCGGCGTAGAAAAACATGGCTGACGTTTTTGCTATAAATATCAATTTCGCAAGAAAGGCAAAAACCGTGTCAACCGTTAACTGTTAGATAACTGCTAAAATGGAGCCCATCTCACCCGCTAAGTGCAATATTAGTCATAGAAATATAACATCAAATTGAAAAAAAACTAGACGCAAAACCATAGGCCAATTTACGACAGATCATACGTCATATTTGTCCAAAACATATTTAACACGTTATGTCAATATTAAAGATAAACTTGTACTACTTTTAACGCCGATAATTTTCTATTTCTTTGAATAAAAATAAACGAATGCGGGTGGTGTCACCCATAGAAGCTTGTACATAACATTGAAGTAGGTAACTAACACGATAACAATAGACAACATATGCCTAAAACAAATAAATAAAGTTTTTTTGTCTGTGATCTATCATCAATCATATCCAAAGTACCTAAATTTAGACAGCTATTTCGCAAAAAATGTTTAAAGAAATGTAATGTTCTTGTGCTAAACGGAATATTAACACATTTGTCCATGACATGTAATTTCCTTAATGATCATATATTTTTTTGTTGATCAGTAAATTTAACATATTTCTCGTTTTAACACACGTTATTAAAAACATATTTGACAGTATAATATTATTAAAAAAGCAGTCTTTGGGAACTGACAATAGCAGTAAAAACCAAGTAACTTACGGATTGTATTGTCGAGCTACTAGATTATTATTTTTAGTTTGTAAAGAAGTGTTAATGACCCATTTAAACTTCACAATCTAAAATAATTCACTTCAATAATTTAATTCGAATCCTAGTTATAATGCTAAAGTGTACTGCAATACTCAAGTACATATAAAATACATACGTTCTCATAAACAACTCCAGTACAGCCGCTACTATTAAGGCGCTTAAGCGTTGCACTTTATTTCACTCCTTTCTACATTAACTTAAAACTAAATACGAGTTGTCTAAGACCGACTTAATCCAACGCCAGACGCTAGATACCGTACACCGGTACTTAGGTAGGATACGTATCTGCCTACGCGCCTAAGGCTGTCGGCATTAATGCTCAGCATATAAAACACTAGAGCAGAGGTCGGCAACCTTTCGAGTCGAAAGAGTTGAAAATGACAATTTACAAAATTTCCAAGGTTTTAAAGAGCCATATTTTTTGTTGCCACCAATAAATTGCTTATTTTTCCTAACTTTATTATTGCGTATTGAACTAAAAAGCCGCCGCTACATATCCAAAGAGCCGCATGTGTCTCGCGAGCTGCAGGTTGCAGACCCCTGCAGGTTGCAGCACTAGAGTTCTGCACGCGACGATGTCATTGTATGAAACTTTAGAGTACAAAATAAAAATATTTTTTCGTTTGCAGTTCTCCAGTATCACAAGGCTTGATGAAACAGCATCCTATACAACAAATCAACATATAAAGTACCATTTCTTAAGACGATTTACAAATAAAGACCGCACATTTTTTTACATAAAAATGAAGTAACGATCTGCATCTCCATATAGAACTGGGGTTCTATCTGAAGTCGATCACAAATGCGTTGCTACTCCCGCGGACTAAGATGGTACATAAATAGCGGATGTGCCAGAATACAAGTCCTACAGAATTTCGAACTGGCCAAAATATTAAATGAAATAAATTGGCAAATGAAAAATTTTAAATTTCGATATTTCTCACAAATACATTCTCAGTTCCGATTTTGGCATTTACGGGTAAGATTTATCCTTTCACCTGTACCTATTATCATTAGAATATAAATAAGGTTTTAAATAGATTTTGGAGTAATATCATCCACCTGAAATCCTACAATAATGGTCCTCGAAACTTAGAAAGACTTGAAACCACAACAACTTGAATCAGAATTAAATTTTGCAGCGTAATTGCATTCAAAAGTTCCTTGAAGTGCACTGGAAAGCATTAACGGAATATTTTAAGAACCGGAAGTAAGTAAACCAAACTATTGCTTTACGAGCTTTCATAAACTCGACTCGAGAGGGGTTGAGGCTATTTTTGAACAAAGTGGAATGAGGAGATGAACTAGCGCTAAGGAACTTTTGAATAACTACTAGAAATACATTGACTTTAAATAAATAAGTAAATCAAGTTATCCAAATTATAATCAATAATCACTTAAGTAATGTGATTTCTTTTTCAAAGACAAGCTTAACGAACTTCTGTATCATTTGGCTAGTTAGCTACCTTGCGTTCGATTTTTTGTTACTGAATCCTAACATGCTCGAATAGGCCTCCTCGAATGGAAACCTTTGGCAATGATGGCATTCCCTGTAGTTCCGGGACCAGAAAAGGAAATACGGAATACCGTATGCCCTTTTCTGGTCCCTGGTTTTATTGCGGCAAAAATTCTAAATAGCCCGGCATCGCTCCCAAGGCGTCGGGTGTCTTTTGAAGGTTTCGAAAAAAAAAAGACGTTGATGTTACACAGATTTTGTCCCTCAGTCGCCTCTAAAGTACGATATCCACGGACAGAAAGGGAGTTGTGATATTCAAAACCGGTATACACCGGGGAAAAAAAAATAGGTAGTTAGATTACTGTTAGAAATGCCGGTAACATTGATTTAGCCTAAAGCAGCAGCAGTTTAGCAGCAGTTAGCAGTTCTGTGCTAACATTCTGCTAATGTGTCAAATTTTTAAACAAAATCACAACTTGGAAAAAGAAAGCAAGGAGATTTAATCAAATGCGATAATTTACCAGCCAACAACAACATACAGAAACGAATAATATTAACTGGTTTTGAAAATTTAACATAGGTATTTCTTTGAATCCCAATGCGTGAAATAAGCATAATAATAAATGACGCAACATAAGGAAACCAAAATGTGGAACAGACATTAGGTACATACGCAACTTTACCCGCGGATGAAAACCACAAAAAATAAGCTCAGTGACAAAGCAAAATTGTCATAAGAACTAGCTTTTACAAATCAATAAAATGAATAGTCATTTAATTTCATTCCACGAAGAATCGCTGGTTTTCATTCTACAATTCCTACGGTTCATTTAAGTGACAATTATTCTTTATTGAATGATGCTTTTTACAATGTATTTTAAATTATACTCAAAGTTGAAACAAACCCAAGGTAGAGTAAAAGAGTACCTAATATATGTATTTACTTTTAGCTTCTGTGCCATCCATATTAGTCATCATTACAGTATCTTTCCTCTAAGCAGTATGATTATTAGTAGGAAATTGAGAAACAAGCTACATTTCGAAAGTTTTCTAAACACAATAGACGAGGTCAATCGAACGGTAATGGAAACCGAAAATTGCGATTGTATTCAGGAAGGAAAAAAGTCTAAAACAATTTTAATGATAACAGTTCCTACACTGGCATTGAATAAAGGAATCAGATATTGTTGAAGTGAAAACCAATTGAATTGACAATGTGTGTGGCGACTTTACAGAAACCTTGAAAGATGGCGGTACTAAAAATTACGCCACCCTATTCACTCAAGAACTTCAAAACTGAGACTCAGAACATGATCCCTCCCCAAGTACAAAACGTTGCGTATAATTATATATCCCGTTAAAATTATATCACCTAATCTAACAGAATAATCTAATTCCACCTAAGTCGTAACCCCACGAGATACTAGCACCCTTATCTTTTAAGGTAACAAAAACGTCCAATTTGGCATTTCTTCCGACTAATTACAAAAAGAAACAGCAATATACAAACAGCGCTCGTTTCCTATCCTCATTCAATGTAGAACAAGTCGGTCTTTTATGCCGGTTGATCCTCAGATTATTTAACAATACGTAAAACTAACCATGAACTTAATCAAAAGTCAGCCAAAGAATCGAGAATTCTCTACCATAGAAACATCACAAACTCCAACAACCTTATCTGTACTATACCGACTAATTGGAGCAGTTTAATCAAATCAAGTATGCTTCAGACTCCTACTCTAATTATGTGACCTCTTATCCAGAAATAGGGACCCTGATTTATCATTCATCGCTATCGTTGAAGATTGTATTTCAATTGCCCATTCTGGACAAATTGCCGGTGCTTTGCAAGTGCAGTACAATCTTTATTCGTTTATTGCCACAAGTGGACTATTGTCGTTGATCATCCTTTCATATAAACATGGAGCTATCTTCATATATTATTACTATATACAAGCAATATAAAAGTTTACCAAATTACAAATAATGTAACAAGTTAATGTTTTGTCCCATCGCATATTCAGCCACAATTTGGTTTACAAATATTCGTTGGAATAGAAAAAAACATCGTATTTGAATTATTATTATTCACAGAAATATTTCACATACATGTTCATTAAAATTATTTACTCCAAAAGCACTTCTTATACTTAGAACTAAAAAATATAGAATGACCATTAAATATTTAGAGTACGAGTTTAAGCTGGTTCAATCTTACAACCAACAACGATATTAATTAAACGACGTTTATGAGTCTATTCAAGCTAAACGGACAGTTATGTACCATTCATCACCGTTGCATACTAATTACTAAGTTTCATAATTTGTAAACAATAAAATTATTGAGAAAACTACCTGTAATTGTAGATCGTTTTTGCATTGTAGCATCGTTTTCGCTTACCTTTCAATCATCAATTAACTTTTATTGCACGAGGAGTTGCTCTAATATAAGTACAACTAGCTATTTTCAACGCAAGTATAAATTAACCTATTTTGTTAAAAAGTTATCATAGTTGAGTTTATGGTATGATTATTATACCTTTTGCCCACGATTTCATTTTTACCTAGATAGGTAGTTTCATTTTTACCTAGTTAGTGTAATTTTCAGAAACGGTTTAACACTCTAATTTAGAGCTGTTGCCTGTAACTTCTTACGCGCCAGGAACCCGTCAGAGATAAAAATTCCGAAAACGATTAAAATAGAAAGGCAGTATTTAATATATTGGTTTTTCTTCTGCACCATTATTTTGCATGTTCACTTAAGGAATAAAAAGATATTATGAATAACATTTTAGCATTCAGGTTCAGTGGTTTCGGCTGTGCGTTGACCTCTGGTTATGTCAGTCAGTACCCTAGTTCTTTCATATATACATGGATATCTTCTTAGTAAATCGATAAATGATCATTTAATCCTACCATTCATTAATATGTATCTTAGTATATTGAGAAAATGCTCTCGATAATGTGAATAAATTCACAACAAAATTATGAATATCGTATGTTACATCAGTCGTATGAGGCCTATTGTCATCTGATGGCACCGAGGTCGGTCTAAATTGGCCAATTGTCGGGTTCACAGCAATTGATGCCATCCACCAATAAAAACCAACAATCGATCAACTGAAATGAAGTAACCACCAATTTGGTGCTCAGGACCGTACGACGAGTTGGATTTTCAATTTATAATTTGTCAACGTGATATATCAAAAAATCAACGACGACGACGACCCGCGTCGCCGAGCGGTCACCATACCGGTCTGACGTGGAGTAGGTCGCAGGTTCGATTTCCGGCCAGAAATAAATATGAATGATGAGTTCAGATTTCTGTTCTGGGTGTTTATGTATTCGTCTTTGTATGTCCATGGTACCAACGACACAGGAGAAAATCCTAGTGTGGGGCTATGAGTGTAGAAAACGAATAAAAAAAAAATCAACTAAGTAGCAATAACCCGCGACTTTGTGTATTTTATAAAGAAGGAACTTGAGGTTGTTTGCGCGATAATAGCGATGGCACCAACTGTATATATATACAGACGGCTTTAAAGAAATTATAGGGATCTGACTAATTAACTTATTTTGAAACCTAAAGTAATCTATGTTTATTCCCAGACTTCAAACTGTCTCTATATAAAATTTCATTACAAACAGCACAGCGGTTACATCGCGAAAAAGTTGCAGACAAACAGACAGACAAGGTTCCTTTCGCAGTTATAATATAACAAAAAAGACTGTCGTCTTTGAACATATAATTATAATACGTAACATAAATATCAGAATAAAAAATATTCCTTAGTTTTACTACATACCTCGTATCGACTTCTTTAGACATGCGTATGAAATAGTTCAAGAATCACATTGATATCATTAGTAAATGAGGTTGAATGAAATAAATTGGATTTATCGATAGAACGCCGTACAGGACAGTTACACTAGCCCATGGCATCAATTAGGCCGAGGTCAGATTACAGTAAAATCACAACTAATTAAACAAATTGAAAAAAAGATTGAAACGATTCAATGACTAATTTGAACGACACGTGGATTCTTCAAATTCAAAATTCTTTTTTTGAACGTATGGCAGACGAAAAAATGAAGCTGTAACATAACTTCACTAGTATAGAGTACCTACTAATATAATAAAGACTAATATAATAATAAAGATATGCTTGTTTGTTACTTGTCACGCAAAAACTACTGCTCGGCTTTCGCTGTTTGGCACACAGTTTATAACATTACCGGTAAATGTGACCGAAGCGGGCAGAGGCTCGGGAATAGGCTAGTAATATTTATGGATCCGCGTAATATTATCTAATTATGTAAACTTACATCACAAGGTATAACCAAAATAGCCGATCGTAAATCAAAACAAATAAATCAATCTCTATAAGATTTATATTTGACCCCGGACAACTTAACTATACAAAATACAACCATACTAAGACATATTTTGGCATAAATGGAGAAATGAACATATAAAACAAATAATAACACAAATATACCTAAATAAGAACTATTTTGAATATTCGCCAAATCACAAATACTCATCATAATATCTGCGTTTGTACAAAATTATAAATTGTTGATATTATTGTTCTGATTGAAATAAAGTTTATTGTTTCTCCATTTAAACCTCATCAAGGCATCTGTGGTTATCATATTTTTTAGCAAACATTTGAGTCAATAACAATAATATTAATGTTGTTTTTTTTTTTTAAATATTACAAATACGTATAAAGGCAAGCATTTAGATCCTTGCTGTTGCAAGCTGGATTAAAAACTCGTAATTTTTTTAAATAATACTCGAAGACAAGAACGATATTTTGAATAAAACTAAATAAACTTATTGATTAAAAAAATCATTGATATAAAATATTTATCATCAGGTCTTGACTACAAGCAAGCGATCATCATCAAGAAAAACGCAATTTAGCCCTTAATTATAAGCAACCATTGTCCAAGATAAGTCATCTCGAATACTTAGCAACAATAGCAGGTGGAATAAAACAATAGTAATAATAGGACACTGATGAGCAATCTCGTTCTTCGCCGCTAACTGACCGTCTAGCGGTACCGCTGACCCCAGGGCATCCCACGACCACTCGTTAGATTCGGTGTTATACAATTCCAAACAAGCAACGCATTTGTCATCGATCGGGAATAATTCTAGGAGATGTGGTATTTTTTAAATTGAACGAACATCTATTAAAAGTGTGGCGACCTCCTGCTTCTTATCAAGAGAGATGGCGTCACCGTGTTCTGACATGCTCTATCTGAGTTTTCTCAGCATCGCGCATATATACAAGTTCCGAACAGAGACTGTCCGAGCACGGCCGCTCCCCAGGCATGATCACCTAACCTGGCGGGAGATCTTCCCTTGCCAAACAATGCTAAAAATTTCTAGAGTAAAGAATAAAGTGATGAGTTATAAATCAGTGATAGATGATTCAGCGATTTAATGTAATAAGTATGTATTAAAAATTCTACCTCGTTTAACGCAGACGACTGATCACAAAATGCAAAACAAAGGCTAAAAACATGGTGTCACACGAGGAAATTAAATTTAACAATAAACATTCAATGACGTGGGGCCGTGCCTATTTGCAACGTAAATTATCCACGGCGGCTTGTCTTTACGAAAAAGTAAACTTAGTAAATTCATTAGATATAGGTTTTTTTTAATGGAGTTATCAATATTTATAAAAGGTGAATCGACCGGCGAGTTGCCACCGACACTATTTCTAACGTGAAGGAGTTCTCGCGTTTCGGTGAAACACTGTTGATACCGAATGACTTAAACATGAGACGACCTATCCTCAGAAGCAGAAATGCATCTGTAATTGACTTTAGGTAGAAAACTTGTTTTATAAGGAATTGGTTGCAGATGTCTATAAATACTTCATGCTCGTCTGCGCTTTCAATCAAAACATAATAATGGAATTGAACAACACGAATTCGTTGACAAGGATTCAAGTCAAAGGATAAGATCCGAGACGTATTCTGCAATATACTAGAAGACCGAGATTAAAAATGTGATAAAACATACTATATTGAAATCCGTTTCCTTTCATTTTATATTAAAAAAAATGTTGATTAGTTAGCAATATGCAAATATTCAAATACCGATCATAATTCGTAATCTTGATTAGTTGACAATTTATTCACGAACAATAGGCCGAGTTTTGTAATGAGTAAATGCTTACAAAGAATTAACCGTGTAAGCAATTTTAACAATAAACAAAATTCCACGCTACATACACAAGAAGACGATATTAAACTCGAATTTGATATCACATTATTGATAAAACAGATTCTACCGAATGTTAGTTACGGCCTTGCTAGATAGCCTACGGTAGCAAATATAGATATAGCTTCGAGGACATCTCGTAGAAATCCATCCATACTAATCAATGAACCTAGTAACAAGCGAATCGTTAAGACGCAGGATTGCAAACAGGTCCCTTTCGCGGTCAAGGCGAGCCAGCTAGCAAGGTGCAGCCAGCAGTGGACAGGACTGCGCTTTGAAATGAGACACTGCATCAATCGCGGGCAACTTAGCGACGCCTTTTGACAAGAAACGGAGCGGACACAGGTCCATGACCTTTTGGTGTTTCGCGAAATTATGCAGGATTCATTTGTCGCTGTAACTTTATACAACTTATATACATTTGTTAAAATATAGGGTACTTACGCGTGAAAGTATAGATCGCTGTAAATACCGGTCAAGGTAAGTCTGAAGGTAATAAGTGCAGCAAAAGATCATGACTGTGGAACTAGTTATTCGAATTTGTTCTTAGTCCCCTCTGATACTAACAGGGCTGATTAGAAGTTTGTCGAGTCTAATGATTGATCAGTGAATCAATCAATAGACTCGTATAAAAAGAAAAGAATAAACATGTCAGGAAAGAAAGGTAAAGAAATTGTCTTTAGTTTATATTTATCCTTTTAGGAAATTATAGAGGTTTCGAAACAAGAGGAATAGAAAGAGATCCCTTTCCGGGTCAAGGTAAGCAAGTACAAGACGACAAGGTACGTCAAAGAATTATTAAATCAAAAGTGAACACAGGTATTCATATAGAAATTATCGTTAGACGTACTAAAGGTTGTGAATCCATTAACTTAACCCTAAGGGTCCATTAAAATACAATAAGCTTATTTTTCTATTTTTATTAGGAAAAGAATGTGTTATGACGGAGATTATTTTGTTCCATAAATCCTTTATATTGATATTTTCCGTGTTTACATGATAAGCAGAATTCCAAGGAGGTAAATTAGACAGTCTAGACAAGTCTGGCTGACGCACGTGGTTCTCGGCTACTTATCTGTATTATCACTTCAGAACGTAGCAGTTCAACGACCTTAGCGGCCGATTTTACTGAATAACGGTGACCCATATTTACGCAAACACCATCGGATACACCGCGTAACGCGACATTTAGATTTTTTGCCAAAAAATATAGCTTCAAAATCCAGCCTCTAGACGGTTCGTTGCACTTTCCAAATGGGAATTCGTTGAGAACAAGGAACTGGAATTCAATCCACAAAAACTAGCATTAAAACATTCCGACCTGCTTTAGACGATACTGGCTGGTACTACACCAACATAACAAGACCTTTGGTGCCTTCAGGTTCCTATACGAAAACAGTGTTTAACATGTCCAGTTGTGCTGGCCAAAGGAGAACTGGGCTATAAATCAAGCGAAGCGGCCCCTCCCGATGCACCATTAGAGGTGATTAAAGCGAGAGCAGGATGGACCAAATTATATGGTCTGGTCGCGGCTAGGGCCACAAAATGCTCGAGGGTCATTAGAAACAACGACTGAACACGTGCGCGGGCACACGCGTACATCGAAACCGAAGAGAATTTCCTTTTAACATAATCTTAATCTTTAAAATTCTTTTAAGATAGTCAAATATACTTTTAAGTAGCCTATTGGAATACTTATGATGTCCATTAACATATACATATTGCTACGATGAGAAAAGAGATTGATTTTACTGAGGATTTTTTCTAATAGCTTTAATCTATACTCCTATACTAACATATAAAGGAGTGGAGTTTGTTTTGTTGAATGCGCTAATCTCAGGAACCACTGGTTCGAATTGAAAAAATATTTTTGTGTTGAATAGTAAATTTATCGAGGAAGGCTTTAGGCTAACACATATAACATCACGCTATGTTTGTTTGTTTTTAATAGATTGTTCTCTAATAAACGCGGGTGTAACTGCGTGGCATAGCTAAACATACAAAATAATTCTTCTTATACTTTGTTATTTTTAGATTGACTTATATACATATACGTGATAATTTCAACTAATGTAAAGCAGGTGATTGTATATTGTCCACAAACACGGCAACACCTATAATTGTGTTGTCAGGAACAAAGGTGCATTAATTTCTACATCAATCAACAGCCACTACAAATAAACAATAGCTTATATATTATATAGTATGAACGTTTTACAATCACACATAAATAAACAAACAAACATATAAATTGAAAAACGAAAAAAAGTTTTTGTTATAAAAATTGTAAAGTTCATACTGTAAGCCCTAAAATAAATTTCAAGTTAAACTATTGTGTATGATATATATCTTCAAATGTTAAAATTAATTAAAGGAGCATGTAAGAGATCAAAATATAAAAAAAGTATTCACTAACTATTAAGTTGCACATAAACATAATAAATTAAGTTTCTTTGCTATTCTAGAAATCTCTTATGCCTAATTGAATTTTCTGTACTATGACTGAAAGTTCAGTTTGAAGTTTGAATGCTGCATAAAATTTGCTATTACTGTTGCCTATGCATTTCTCACCTCAACAATACAAACCATAAATTACTTTCACTCAGTGGTTTTAAGAGAAGTCATGAGACAGAGATCTTGTTGTGTTCTCATTTAACCAATATTTGAGATTTGTTCATATTAATGTACATTTTGAGGTAATGTTAGGTACCTTTTTAATTGAGTTGGGTATATTTCTAAGAAAAAATAATTTAAGTATGTAATTAGTATGCAACATTACGTTTATTGCATTATCAGTCCGCAGAACTGATTAGCTGTTTGTTCATATTAATGTATGTATATTTTGAGGTAATGTTGACCATGTTTTTAAGTAATGTTTCAGTTTGAAGTAAGCAATCAATATGTGACATTACTTTATTGAATTGGCAGCCTGTAGACCTCACTTACAGCCCTTAAATATTAAGATTTTGGGCCATGTGGTAACAGACTTGATTAGTACCACTCTATTCTTCCGGTGGATGTTGTGGCGGATAACAGACAATCTAGGAGTTGGGCACTAGTATTTGTAACATCAACACTTACTGCTATAGCCTACTATAACCGACAGGGAAGTATATAATCTTCCCTTCGAGCAAGTTAGCAGTCAACCCAAAAATGCTAATGTATGGAATCCATTCTTAGTACTCACCTAAAGTAATTGTCCTACAGTTATTGTTTTGATAGGTTTTGCTTTAACAAATCCTAAAACCATGGGTCTACAAAATAGTATACGCACCGGGAAAGAACCATATACTGCAGAAGTAAACATAAGAATAACAGCAGTACATTATAATCATTGTAAATGTAACAGGCGCTGGTAATAAAATTACATCATATACCAATCACATTTAATGTAATACTTAATTATTAGGGTAACCTTTCAACTTATACATTATGACTAATTAGACGGAATATTATGAGCATTCATACCATTTGATATCAGGTTTAATAAATAACCATTTGCCTGTTACTAAGTTCTACAATATTAACTATTGCTTATTGCTTATGCAACAACATAATTACATAGTTTCGCATGTAATTATTTTGTAATAAATAAATAAATGGTCGTATTTTTAATGAGATACCCATTATAATACGATTAAAGTTAATGACACACACAGACATCTAACAAGGATTCTCTATTTACTTTCAATATTTAGAACTTACTTTTTATTCGAAATATTATATTATATATTTTATTTTATTATTTAAATTAAAAGAAACGGAATTTAAATCATTTTTAATGTGTAAATCCTTTGAATGTTTTTATTTCACCTAAATCTCATTATGTACATTTTCACGTTGAGATATTTTTAACGCAATTTTATTATAAAACAGTAATAAATAAAGCGGCGACGTGACGAAATAACAGTAGAACGCACGAGGAATTGTAATTTCCATACACGTTTCATTCATCGCACGATGACCTACGGGACGTAGAAATAGTTTTGGACATTTACCTAGTTCCATATCTTCCAATATGATCGTGGCCGTGGATTAAATAAGTCAAAAAGCGAATTGTTTCACTCACCAATTTATGCAGGAACACAGCAGATTTTCATCACACAAATGTTTTGTATAATTTTATAATAGCTTCTGCGAGCATCGTACGTTTTTAGGTCTCACGCCTAAAACATAATTCGTTCCGCAAATTTAATAATTTATAAAGTATTATTGTCCTCATGTAAACTTGCATACACAAAGTTAATCGTAACAATCATAATAACAATACGCAGCCACTACGATAAAAGAAAACTCCGGCACACGAGCGACCCGTGCACTCCACAATATATTTTGTTTTATTCCGCCCAATATCAAAACGGCACAAGCAGCACACAGCTGCGTTGGAAAGAGATGCATATATGTATTTACGGTGCGATAAACAGAAACAAAAGTTTTGCTAGGAACGTCGGAAAATGACAATTGGCGCGCTGACGCCATTTTATGTGTGGTGTTGCCATATTAAACTGAGAATGAAGATGCGTTCTATTTTAAGAAACAGTTGACGTTACTTTGCAACAAAAATAAACATATATCTACTGTTTTAAAAATGTTTAATTGGTTAGCATTTAAAAAATATATAAAACCACCTCAGCGTACAATATATACTTTAAGATGGTATTTCTTAAAAGTAAATTCATGTATAATTGGTAATTCGTAATTTCGTACTTACACGAGGGGATAAAACTTCGCTTAGAAAAAATATTAACATGAAAAAAAATACAGGGGTTTATTTATTTCTATATTATTTATATTATTTTAGTAAAGATTTAATAGAACCGATTAATAAGCAGTATTAAATATCAGGTATATTAAAGAAATAACAATATTTATACCTTCTCTATTAGAATTAATTTTATATTACATTTATAAACATTATAAGTATATTAACCAAATTAAGTAATAACTTTAGTTAAATGTTGATAAATGATTACCGAGACCAAGTCCCAGCTAGATCAAAGTTTGTTAAGTTTCATTTTGAAAGTGACCGAAGCTAGAGAGAATTTGAGAGAGTCGTCCATGTACATACGTCAAAAGTAGTTAGAACGTGAACCATAAGCAGTCAGTGCACGAGCTGTATCCATGGAACCAAAATTCCATAGTGTCGAATGCTTCGGGATGCGTAGTAAAATATGACTTAATTATTTTTTGAAAATCACATCTTCATATTTTTTTTTTATTTCTGTATCATCTCTGATCAAGGTTTATAGTTTGAAATGCATACATTACTGTATATTCCTTATTGTTTTGATTATTTGAAACTAGCTGCGCTATTTTTTATCTTTTTTATTTAATTTAAAATTAATTCCTCGATAAATTTACTATTCAGCACAAATAAAAATCAATTCGAACCAGTAGTGCCAGAGATTATCGCGTTCAACCAAACAAACTCTACTACTTTATAATATTATAGTATATAGTATAGATGTTGATTTTATATATTGAAACTATCAATTAATATTAAATTAGTTTATTCTCTACTTTTACTTTTAGACTCATAACGAGTCTGAGTATGAGGCCTGTGTCGTACGACCATAGGCCAAATGGCTAGTAAAGGTTATTTGTTAAGGAAATATTTCTTGTGAAGAAATTTGTGTTCTGGTAGTTCTTTATAATTTGAAATCGTAAGGATAATAATGAAAATTATTTATTTCTTGTTGTTTAGTTGAACACTTTTATAATCAGAAAACCAATATAGAATACGCAATAAAGTTCAAAATTAGAATAATAAATTTATCTCATATTTGATGTTTCACCCCCAATTGATTCTTTAACGTGAACCTTGTATATAATAGAAATTAAGCGATGTTACTATTTATAATAAATGTTAACCTTCACGGGCCGTTTGGCAGATGTGAAACATCGTGTTCGCACAAGTATCATGCATAAAAGATAAGAATATGACAGAAACGAAACATAATGAAAAAAATATGACGATTTTTTTTACAGATAATGATATAATAAGTATTTAATAAATATTCATTTTCATTTTCTTTGGTTTATTTACAATCTATAATTATGTAGTAGTCTGACGAACCTGTCGCCACGGCGTGCCTCGCCATGCCCACAGTCAGATTTACATGCCTATACATTTCACATCAAAAACCTCTACAAACAAAAAGACTGACAGTAGAATTACAATTACGCTCGCAAGCGTAAGACGACTAACCTAACCTAACCTCCATTTTAATATCAACTGTTTTAAAAAGAATCTCTTAACTGTTACTGACGGTTTTTTTCTTGTTGTTTTTTTTATGAAATAATAATAAATGTCATACGTAACCTACGGAATATTCCAATACGACTAATAAGTAAAAATATATAATTTAGTGCATTTTGGACCAAAAACCGTAGCAGAGCGGATGGGCTGCGCTCCGGTGACTTTGCACGATATCTAAACTCATAGACAGGAAGGGTGAAAATAATTTAAAACATGGTCTAGCCACGGGCTCAAACAGTTTTATATTGGCATGTAGTTTCGAACATAAAAAAATCTGTAACTGTTATTTTTAAATTATTTTAATAAAATGTTTTAAAGCTGAAGGTGTGCTTGGTTAAACGCGCAAATATCAGGAAGTACTGATTCGAATTGAAAAAATATTTTTGAGTTAAATAGTCATTTTTTTTAAGGAAGGCTATGTTTATTTTTTTTTTGTTTTTTTTTTGTTTCTGCCGCGGGGCGCAGCTAGCATATGATAATCGAGCTTAAAAATATGTAAATAATTGATTTGTTACATACAATTTGTTCGATTAAATATATATTATGTAACTTGAATTCATATCAGAATATTATAAATAAATTTATTTTTACTTAAGGTAAAGATCCTATTTATTTATATGGTTATTCTTACATCCCGAAGCATTCGCCAGGGTCAATACTCGCAAATAAACTTGCTCCTCGAGGAAGAGATTAACTGAATTATCACTGCACGTGGCGCTTACAAAGCTTTTACAACGAGCTTTAATCTGTACGTACGTGCATTTTATTTTATCGATGTCTTCTTAGATCTTAGAAGACATTTGTAGCTACTAAATAAA
>DWNE01000360.1:0-30955 GCA_018249875.1 Cecropterus toxeus | reverse complement strand
TTTGTGTGTCCATGGCACCCACGACACAGGAGAAAATCCTAGTGTGGGGCTATGAGTGTAGAAGGCGTGTAGGCGTGTTTTATAAGAAGTAGCAAACGAGCACGCAGTCCACATGATGGTAAGTGGTTACTGCCGCCCGTGGACACCTGTAAGCAACTTCATATAGAACAGGGGTTCTATATGAAGTCGATCACAGATGCGTTGCTACTCCCGGGGACTGAGATGGTCGCTCATATAAAAGTGAGCCGGCAACCACACCCTTCCACCTCACGCAAGAACTGCTACACGCTAGAAATAGGTGTGACGGTGGTACTTCCCCGCTGACGCTAATGACTGACAAGCAAATGTTTTATGGCCTTGAGTCTCCTCAGGGGTGGCAACCCATTTAAAGCCATAATGTAGTACTTACCTTAGCTTCCGTTTTGCTGACTTTGCCATTCTTCTGAGTTGTATACAACACGTTTATCCTTTTACTGCCGAGCATTGAATGATGTTTGGAGAGAGCAAGCTGAAAATATAAACAAATCATTGATGAATTTCAGCCTCAGTCGGCAATTTATTTTATTTATTTATTTACTCAAAATTAACATGTAACATTACAGGCTAACCTAATGCGTTAGCGTAGAGATAATAAATTAATCGAATGTTACATTACATTAAATATGAATTGTTAATAAATAATAAATGTCATAGATTAGCTGAAGTACCCTTGCTTTGCTGCGGGGAAAAATTTAGGTATTACTTGCTAAATGTTTGAAGGTACATGAAAAGTAATAAGGATCTTCCGTATAGTAAAATAAATTATGCTGTCAATTGTGCTATTTTTATTGAGTCAGAAGGTGCATATGTATGTATGTATGTTTGTTTGTATGTTTGACATTTCTTTGGCACGGGCTACAGCCCAAACGGCTTGACGGATTGTGACGTGTGACATATCATTAGAATCGTCTCAGCTTGGAAAGTGACATAGGCCATATAATTCTTTTAATAAAAATCGGCGCCTGCGTATAGGGAAGAAAGAGGGAAATGCGGCAATTTTCATTGCTTGCCTGATATGAAGTTGCTTACAAATATCCATGGACAGCATTAACTACAAAACCTTTGCTTTTAGTCATCTCTTTTTAACCTTCGGCTAGCAAAAGAAATATCGTAATTAAACAATTGATCACTTAACATACACACCTCATAACTGGGTTCATTTTTCAGTTCCACATATGCTATACTGCTCTTCTTGCCTTCGGGACGCTTAGGTATCCGGATGTCCACAATACATTCGTTGAACTCTGAGAAATGTTGCAGAATCTGCAAAACAAATTAGATTAGTAAGTTTATAGACTAAGTGCAGTATATCACGAGCAGTGTTAGCCTTATGGTTGGAACTCGGCCCCTCAATCGAGGGTCCGAGGTTAAATCCGAGGCACGCACCACTGATTGTTCTAAAATGATGTGAATATTAGAATTTAATTATCACTGCTTTATGGTGAAGGAAAACATCGTGAGGAAACCTGCACATCTGAGAGTTCTCTAAAAAAAAGATTTCTCAAAGGTGTGTGAAGTGTACCAATTTGCACTTGGACAGCGCAGTGAACTATGGCCTAAAACTCTCATTCTGAGAGAAGACCTGTGCCCAGCAGTGGGACAATAATGGGTTGACAACAATAGACTAAGTAGCTTTTGTACACGGTTCCGTCCGCTTAAGATTTGTTTACCGCCAATGCAAACAAACTCCACGCGAGCGGACATTATGATAAAGAAGATCCTATGCGTTAATGCATGTAATTGCTATTTATGTATTTAATCAAATTTAAAAACCATCTTTACAAACTTTCTTATAAATAATATGACTTTAATTTATATTTTTAGTTAGTATAAATTAGTATTTTTTAACTAATAAGAAAGATAAGTAGATTGCCAAAATATCACAGCCGAATCCTTGGAACTAACTATTTATGGAATTCATTTTAAATCAAAAAATTACAAACATTTTTAACATCATTAAAAACCGCAACATCACTTACCTTTTCCTTATCAATATTAGGCGGTAAGTTTCCCAGAAACACCACATATCGTTTAGGCCCTTTGACTTTCGAAACTGCATCTTTTTCTGATTTACTTTTCTTTTTTATCGCATTTATAGGTTTTTTTACATCACCCTGTTCTCCTTTTACATCTGTTTTTGCAACAGTTTTAATTATATCTCCCTGCTCTGCTTTTACACCTGTATCGGTATTTTCACTATTTTTTATTTGTGCAAATTCTTTTTTATCTAATTTTTCTTTATCTTTATTTTTCGTCCGTTTCTTACTTTTCTTTTTAGTGTCAGGTTTATCTGACGTTAAGGCAGTTTTCAGCATGTTATAGAGTATTCTAATCTTTCTTAAATCTGTTTCAGTTAGAGCATTAGATGATTTAAGTACGGCTTGTATCCTATTGTTGATAACATCCGGTAGAAGACAATCTGATGTTCCTTTCAGACTATCTTTTAGTAGTTGTCGGATTCTGCCTGTAACAAATACATTTGTGACTTAAATTTTTCATACTTACTTACTAATTATTAATAAAAATATTTCCAAGAAATATTGGAAGTAAATAAGAATGTCTCAAAGTACGCAGCTTTAATAAAATAGAGTTTGGTTGAACGCGCTAATCTCTGGAATTTACTGGCTCGAATTGAAAAATTTGTTTTGTGTTGAATAGTAAATTTATGGTGGAAGGCTCTAGGCTATATAACATCACACTATGTTTGTTTGGTTTTAATACGTTGTTCTCTAATAAACGCGGGTGAAACTGCATGGCACAGCTAGTATTGAATATATGAGGCTTCATATAAAATTTTATTCTCATCTATGTTGACGGTCTTAATCACTTATCTTCAGATTAACCGACTGCATCAGAGGGAGGGTGATGTTTTTCGAGAGTATGTATGTTTGTTTGTATGTACATATCCTTGGCACATGCTAAAGGCCAAATGGTTTGCCTCGACTGGAAAGGTACCAAAGCCACATCAATTTGTAACATGAAGCATTTCTTGAGTCTCATTGAAGCATATAGATATGAGGTGATCATCTTAGCCCTTGGAAGTAACAATGGATGTGTGATTGACTTCAGATAGAACCCCTGTTCTATGAAGTTGTTTATTCTTCACAAGTTGTGACCAATTACCGTCAGATGGACTATATGCTCTCTTGCTACAAATAAATAAATGTGAATTGGATTATCACATGCAAGTCACCGCTTTACTAGTTATTAATATAGATTGCAGCTCATTTGCTAGCATAATAAAATAAAAATACCTTTTTGATTGTTAGTCATTGGCACATTAAGAAACTTCTGAACCAACTCTTCATTGTTAAGAACTGGATATCTCTCGCTTATATCTTTTTCTTTATCTGTTTCTTTTATATCTTTCTTATTTTCGAGTACCGATTTCATATCTTGTTTTAAAAGTATAGGTGGTGCAGACTTAACTTTCTTATTCTTCAACTTCTTTGGTGGTAAGTCAGTTTCAAATTTGATATTGTTTGATTCTGTTAGAGGTTTTGAGTCTATTTTGCGTTTCTTTGCTGATTTTATCTCGGCTTCTGGGTTCTCCATTCTAAAAAATATTTAGGATTAGACATTAAAGAAAAATGACTTATTTGATTAATTAAGACTTATTTGCCAGGTGGTAGAACCAATGTAGTTCCACCGGAGAAGGCGCTTTCTACACTCATAGCCCCACAGTAGGATTTTCTCCTGTGTCGTGGCTGCCATGGACACACAAAGACGAATACACAAACACCCAGATCCAGAACAGAAATCTAAACTCATCATTCAGTCAGGCCGGGAATCGAACCTAGGACCCACTGCGCGTTAGATCGGTATGGTAACTGCTCGGCCATGGGGTCGTCACTGCCACACCTATTTCTAGCGTGAAGCAATTCTTGCGTGAAGTGGAAGGGTGTGGTTGCCGGCTCACTTTTATGTGAGATGACCATCTCAATCCTCGGGAGTAGCAATGCATCTGTGATAGACTTCATATAGAACCCCTGTTCTATATGAAGTCGCTTATAAATGTCCATGGGCGGCAACCACTTACCATCAGGTGGGTTGCTTGCTCGTTTGCTTCTTCATATTTATAAAAAAAAAAAACAAATATTACAGACGACCATGGGCTGCAAAGACCATTTGCCATCAGGTGGAGTACATGCTCGTTTGCTTCTTCCATATTATCAAAAAAAGTTTTAATTTAACCTTACCTTAAAACCATTTTAAAGAGATTTTGAGGTTAGGTCTTGGTCTTGGTGTTGAGGTCTTTTTGAAGTTTTCAGAACATTTCAATCATATAATTAGTCATGAAATTATTTATTGCCGCTAAAATAGTTGAACACCAACAGAAATAATGGTTATTTACTTTACAATAACACGTGGTTCCTCACACAAACTTTATCAGATCTTAATTGCACCGCGTTTTTGATATATTAACAAGAATAATACCAAATTACATCTGTCGTTTCATATTTGTAAATTATTTACGTATATGGCTTTATATATACGGCTAACATGAGATTTGTTTGTTTTTTATTTTAAATTTTAATTTCTGACGGCTTTGGATCCTGACAAGAACAATTTGACTTTGTCATTAAGTGAAGTTGACATTCCATATATATCACGATCATTTTCACAAACGAGCAAACTTTACAAACAAGAAAAATAATTATAAAGACAATACTGAAAGTCCCAGTTAATAATTGCAAATATCTCATAAAATATATTTATATATTTAGTATATACAAATTAGAATGTAGAATGCGTCAATCTGATTTTCTTAAAATATTTATTTTATTTACATATTTTTCATTTCACAAGAGTTCCGGGACGGGTTCCGTAGCATTATCATTATTATAGCTCTGTTGTAAAAATAAAAATAATAAATAAAGTTGAACATTTTTCCAACTACCAATTTTTTTCATACAGTTTGTTTTTCATAGTGTTTTTAATGATTCACAAAGTTATGTTAATCGGTTTTTGAAAAATCGCGATATTTCGTTGCAAGTTTTCCTTGATATTTTGATCTCTCAAGCGGTCTTCAAAATATACTTACCTAGCCAAGTTTCAACTCTGCGGGCAACAAAGCGGCTGTGACGTACAGACAGACATGACGAATCTGGGTTTTTGCCATTTGGCTACGGAACCCTAAAAATACGGACGTAACTTTTCTTGGCAACTTCTAACATCGAAAATATTATAAAACAGTGTGATGGTTAATTTCTATGATAAGACGTTGTAGGAAATGATTGAATTATGTTACTTTTCTGCTTGTGGTATTCTAATGCGGTATTACCGTTAAACGTTGATTCATAAAATTCTCATAAAAGTCGGTAACATGGCTGAACAATTAAATAATGTCTACTGATCGATGCAATTCATTTTTTTTTACCAACGCAGCTTGAATAATATTAAAATATTTCTAATTGTACTTATTTATAATGAAATTGATTAACACTTGCTGCCTTATATGATTTGCTATATCTACGTTTCATTAGAATGTTTACAAACGCGATGACATCACAAGGCAAAGCAGTTAGCGGGTTGTGTTTACACGCGAGAATTCGAAATAATAAAAAATACCCCGTTTAAGGACACTTTTCGTTTTTAATTTTTTTAAAAGAATTTAACAAAAACATTTAAACATTTTGAAAAACATTACCCTCCTTCAATGCAGTCGGGTATTAAAAAAGCTCCTTTGCATTTATTCAACCTCTACTTTGGTAAATATTATTAAATCAAAATACATTCACGAGTACGTAATTCATCTAAGAAGAACTAACAAAAATTACTACTTAAAAAAAGAGAAAAATAACAGATGATAATTTATCGATAAAATTAACCAGATTTTACGTCAACGTTCGTATTTTTGTACTGTAGGTTAATTATTTTACTTACTAGGGATGGGATAATTATATACATCCCTAGTAAGTAAAAAAATTAACTTACAGTACAAAAATACGAACCCAACATTAAAAGTTAAATTACATCTAATTCCAATCTAACAAAACCAGTTAATTAACCGAGGTAGCGCAGTACCGTTGGAATCCATTACTGGATTCCAGTGACACCTTATCTCTGGAATCCAGTTTGGTCCTTTGTAGGCCGCAGATGGTTATCGACTTTCACATTACTCTGCCGGATTAAATTTGCAAGTTTTCGATATTTAGTACTTCCTGCAACTGTTTGGACGCACTGCTTTCTAGACTTTTGTAAAACTAATCTCCATATATAAAAAGAATTCCGACTCACTGACTTATACATCAGTGCACAGGCGAAATTGCTGTACCAAGAACCCAAAAATTTGGTACAAGGGTACCTTTCATGTTGTAAGTGGGCGATAAGAAATATTTTTTAGCAATTCAACCCCTAAAGGGATTAAAGTTTGTATGAAATTTCGCCAATTTTGAAGCAAGGTCTATGAAGCATGAAGCAAGGTGTAGAAATAACGAAAACAAACAGATTTTTTTGATGTCCAGCGAAGTGGGCACGTCTGCTAGTCGTTTTTAGGTAAAACTATCCAATATTCAAATCTATTTTGATGTGAAACATCTATAGGTGCAGGTAAACCTGATTGACGCCGTGGCGAGGCTGCCGTGGCGACGGATTCGCCACACCGTACAAAGCCACACTACTACATATAGACTGTGTATATATAAACCATAATATACTTGGAATTCATATTACTTTTTGTACTTAATGAAAATAAATAGCAGCAGTGATAGCCTAATGGTGGAAACTCGGCCTCTCAATCGAGGATCCGGGTTCGAATCCCAGTTCGAACCCCAATACCACTGATTTTTCTAAAATGATGTGCGTATTAGAATTTAATTATCACTGCTTTGCGGTGAAGGAAAACATCGTGAGGAAACCTGCACATCTGGGAGTTCTCTAAAAAAATATAGTTCTTAAAGGTGTGCGAAGTCTACCAATTCGCAGTTGGCCAGCGCGGTGGACTATGGCCTACAACTCTCTCATTCTGAGAGAAGACCCGTACCCAGCAGTGGGACAATAATGGGTTGACGACGAAATGGACATTAACATAAACTGAGCTATCATCACCATCATCAAGTTTTATTAACATCTTAACAATCACGCTACTTAACAATAGTCTCTAGGATAATGGTTAAAGGCATATTCATTGTGGGTAAACCAGGGGCGTAGCTAACGCTGTATCTGTTGTATCATTTATAAGGGGCCCCGGGCCCAGGGAGCCCCCCACGTGCGTAAGCAAAACTTCATAAAAAATCTCAAATTTTGACAGGTAGATAATTATGATGAAAAAATTTTTCTTTTAATTTTATGCAAATATTTTTTTCTTTTGTGAGAAATCTTGACCCTTCTGAGGGCCCCACACTAATTTATATATAGAATCCCGCCAAGGCACGCTACCCTACCGAAATAGGCCATGAAAATTAAAAAAAAATGTTAGATATAATAGGTAGTTTCCACACGATTGTTTCCTTCACCATAAACTAAATTTTAGTTGGTTTAAGGCTTATATAAAGTTCAAATACCACTGCTATTTCATACCATAAAATTGTACGTATACCAAAATAATTGCCTATTTATGGTTACAGCGCCTGTCAAGTATGTACACCGAATGCAACGAACGTCGTATGGTCCCACTGCCAGTGCGTCCTCGCTGACGGAGTCGAGAGAGGAATTCTGACCGCCAACAGAATGTTGCCGGGACCCTCAATTCAAGTTTGTGAGAACGACAGAGTAGTCGTCGACGTCGAGAACCACATGGAAGGTATGGAGGTCACTATCCACTGGCACGGAATTTGGCAACGTGGATCACAGTACTACGATGGTGTGCCGTTCGTGACCCAGTGTCCCATCCAACAAGGAAATACTTTCAGGTAAGATTAATTAATTAATTATATTCACTTTTATAATATAAACATCACAATAGCGCAAACTAAATTTCTAATGGCATTCTCCAATCAATCCTGGACAGCGAACAAAAAAGATACTTTCAACGTCCGTTTAAGTTGACTTTTAAAGTCATCAGGCGTTATGTTTCACCTCTGTAACATTATTTTTTATAGATCTGATTATACTATTCATTCTATTTAATTACTTAAATGAAAATGTGGTAGACTATCTATGCTATCGCCACCGTCATACTGTTTTCTCTTACACATTAAGAAATAAAGAAAAATATCAAATATTTGTTTCCTATTAAATGATAAAAGTATAATTATGGTCACTTGGTAAATATAAATACAAGTCTATAGCATTTTATCATAAATATACCTTAAATTAAAACTTATTGTTTAACAATTCCAGATATCAATGGCAAGGTAACGCAGGTACTCACTTCTGGCATGCGCATACCGGTCTTCAGAAACTGGACGGTTTATACGGCAGTATCGTGGTCAGGCAGCCACCGTCTAAGGATCCCAACAGCCACCTTTACGACTACGATCTGACGACCCACGTGATGCTTATCAGCGATTGGCTTCATGAAGATGCTGCTGAGAGATACCCTGGTCGTCTTGCCGTGAACACCGGTCAAGACCCTGAATCAGTGCTGATCAACGGAAAAGGACAGTTCAGAGACCCGAACACAGGCTTTATGACTAATACTCCTCTGGAAGTCTTCACTATCACACCTGGAAGGCGATACCGGTTCAGGATGATCAACGCATTTGCATCGGTTTGCCCAGCGCAGGTCACATTCGAAGGCCACAACCTTACCATCATTGCTACCGACGGCGAACCCGTTCAACCCGTTCAAGTTAACACTATCATCTCATTTTCAGGTAAGAAAATCCTTAATAATAATAGTTAGGACAACTATTATTATTAGTCTTAAAAACTAACTACTAACAGATTAATTATAAAGTTAGGTTAGGTTAGGTTACGTAGTGACCACTAAATCAAAATTGAAAGAGAAAATGTTAGTTATTCAACGACAAATTATGATAATCATACGTAATTTGAAAATAGGCCTTCGTATGTCGTAATGTACATATATTCACTTAAGTGGTACATTAACTCAAGCGAAGAATTGAATAATATTGTTGCACGTACTTCCTATTTTACAACACAACTAATTATCTATGAAACGACGTGTAAAACAGGATTTTGCATCTTCACTTCGTTTTAGGCGAACGATACGACTTTGTGATCGAAGCAAATAATGTTCCTGGTGCGTACTGGATCCAAGTACGAGGTCTCGGTGAGTGCGGCATCAAGAGGACTCAGCAACTAGGAGTTCTGCGGTACGCGAGAGGACCATACCAACCGACAAGCACCCCTCCATCCTACGACATTGGCATCCCTCAGGGAGTCGTAAGTTCCTCGCTCACTTTGTATATATCAACACATTTGTATAGGTACATAAAACAGCAAGGCATATGAATGCTTCACTGAATCGGCAGCTTTTCAACACGCAGCCACGGATTTGTAAATATGCAAATGATATTGCCAGTCTTTTAAATGCAAATGCATTTAATTGGTACTTCTATGAATAGGTTCCGTTTTAGTGAACATAGATCTCATGACACGAGCCAACGGTCGCACTTATTAATTGGCGGATATTGCAAACTGGATCTCGGAGCCAGTATGACAACCTCGATTAGACTTGGCCACGGTGTCGATTGCTCAAACAGCGCCAGTACCTGAAAATAGACATTTCCCTAAAACTATAAATATGTTATATACAAGTAAGAAAATCTGTAACAATTTGTAAATAATATACAAAACTATCATCAAAACATTAAATTTTAATTCAGTAGAGTTGAAATGTAGTTAGTATACATATATAATCAAGGCACTGATTGAACAAATACTGCCAATATGTATATTTAATTAAGTTTTGTATTTAATAAAATCGCTTGATCAACTTTGAAAATTATAATTAGATTTTTATATCAATCTAATTTAAAAACAAAGTTAATAACGCGATCGGATGTAATGTATGCAACATATATATTTAAGTAGAAGGATGAACTATTACAAAATATTTAACTTACATTTGGTATATCAGTAGCAAGTAAAAAATACCGTAGATGATATTGTATAAGTAGATTAGATATTGCACGTATTATTAGTAATTGCACGAACCTTTCTCCTCACTAACTATTCAGGTTATGAATCCCTTGGATGCAAGATGTAATGTAGAGAGAAACGATGCGGTTTGCGTTAGCCAGCTGAAAAATGCCAGGCACATCGACCCCGCCATCTTGGAAGAGAGACCCGACGTCAAGATCTTCTTGCCCTTCCGTTTCTTCGTTTATAGGCCGGAGATGCTCTTCCAACCGAATACTTACAACAGATACTTAGGTAAGAATTCGACTTCTTTATTAATTTGTTTAATTACATTGTATTAAAAGACCCCAATCAAACTGACTTAATCTTCCACAGTGGCCCCACAAGGAACTCATGTAATAAGTTTGATCGATGAAATCTCGTACATGGCTCCACCCGCGCCTCTGCTCAGTCAGTACGACGACATCAACCCCGATCAATTCTGTAACGGAGACAACAGACCCGCTGACTGTGGCCAAAACTGCATGTGCACGCACAAAGTCGACATTCCACTTAATACCGTTGTGGAAATAGTGCTGGTAGACGAAGGTAAATTGCGTTATGCACGCTAAATTACACGTTACGGCTCAAGCCACATCCATTAACTCATAATGGGAATGCAAATCTTACTGATTACCATTTTCACTTTCAGTTCAAATCGCAAACTTATCTCACCCGTTCCACTTGCACGGATACGCTTTCAACGTCATCGGTATCGGCAGATCGCCCGATCAGAACGTGAAGAAGATCAACTTGAAGCATGCTCTGGATTTGGACAGGAGAGGCTTGCTTGAGCGTCATCTTAAACAGGGAGACCTTCCCCCAGCGAAGGACACAATCGCCGTCCCTAATAACGGATACGTCATCTTCCGTTTCAGAGCCACTAACCCTGGCTTCTGGCTCCTCCACTGTCACTTCCTGTTCCATATCGTCATAGGAATGAACGTAGTACTCCAAGTAGGCACTCAAGCCGACCTTCCTCCCGTGCCTCCCAACTTCCCCACGTGTGGGGATCACCTGCCTCCCATTAATTAGATCTGTTCCTAAAAACAATTGCCACTTCACGTACGTGCAAAAATTGGTATAGCAGTTGATTTAATAATGTTGACTAAGTGTAATTTTATGTTTGTTTTGTGTGATGTGTCCGGTAGATTCGAAGTGCTCGACTCTACCATATGTGTTTTTTTTTTGTATTCGAATGTTTAGTAGAGTTCATGATGGTTTGTGATGATTTTATTTAATGGTGATACATGTTTCTTTGAACGGATTTCAGTATAAATATGCCATATTTGGTGATCTTTGGTTTATCTGACGTGTCGCCTTAAATGTTTTCATTTTTGAGGCTTGTAAACGTACCACATAAAATGTTTTTTTTTTCACCTAAATGTATTTTTGTATTGTGAATGCGTTTGTTCTGTAACTAACTACTTGCCATTATTTTTTTCACCAAGGATATTTATTTCGTGTATATATTGAATTCATATGTGTTATAAAACGTACTTAGAAATAAGATGTATGTTACCTGTTACTAACCTTTCATTGCATGCAAACCAACTGAATCGTAGGAATTGTAAATAATCTGCAATATTTGTAAATACACGATACACAATGATGTTTGAGCTAAACAGATTGCACATCTCCAAGCAAACAAGACTGTTTAAAACCATATGTTAATGTAGAAAATAGATCCACGATCATGTTACCATTCCCAGTTACCACTATACCTAAGGTATCATATGTGTATTATATATAAAGCTTACCAAGGCACTTTCATTGCATATTTCATTGGCGGTTCCTAGTCCATCAATATTATATATATTTTCGCTATAATTTTTCATATTATCCAACTCGCGTGAACGTTACCGGAGTGCTATATGCTCTCAAGCGAGAAGTATTTATCATTTTATTGTAAGAAAATTGTAAATTTTTTTACCGATTAATATAATCTATTAAATAAAACATTATTTTATTTTCCCGTTTTACACAAAAACCGAAATATTATGTTTTCGAAACAACTTTTTATTGAACATAGTTTACATACAAATTATTATAGATACAGTATTTAATGGTGTAAATATATACATACGCACTTTAGTATTAGGGAAGTATCCACTTCAGTAGTTCACTAATGTTTATAAGAACCTTTTAGTGGGAAGTGTAGATCCGCAAGGCGCATGGCAGTGGTACAAGAAACACAAACAGGTTGTATATTTGATATAATCGCTTGTACAATACCGCTGATCGCTTTTACTTTGGAACCCTGATTAATATCAATGTATTTCACCTAGATTCTAAACCCACTGGACGCCATTTGCGATACCAAGAGGAACGACGCGGTGTGTGTGAGCAACCTGAAATCAGCGAAGCCTATAGATAAGTCGATACTACAGGAGCGACCGGACGTTAAAATATTCCTGCCGTTCCGATTCCACTTCTATAAGCCGCAGGACCTTTTCAAGGAAAACACGTACAAGAATTACTTAGGTTATTTCACTTTTCTTATTAATTTACTTTCCGTTCGCTCAATGCAATGCTAGCAGCGCCAAACGGACATTTCCTGTCAAATGTTCGTTTGGCACTACAAGCGTTGCAATGAGCAATTTTTTGTGCATAGCAGCGAAATTTTAGGAATTATAAGATCAGGCACATTAATTTGTTCGTAGCGCTCAACGCTTGCAGCGCAGAGCGATTGAAGGTAGAAACGGATTTTGTGGCCCCCAGCTTACGATATATAACAATATTTTCATGTAATGTTACCTTGGAAATATCAGGTATATATCCTATACCTACTCACAATTAATAATCTGACTGCCTTGAGATCAAAGTCGGATTCTTTGGAACAAAAAAAGATACGGTACAGGACTTCGGACTTATAGATCTCGCTAGGCAACAAAATTATCGATTCTTTCAATTTGCCCTAAATTAAATTTATAACATAAAATGGAAAGGTGAGGTTGCAGCTCTGAGGTCACTTTCATGATTTTCACTTCGTTCTGAGACCATTTTAGTTCTCGGAAATAGTAACGCACCTGAGATTGACTTTAGATGTTATATGTGTTGCTTACAGATGTCCATAGGCGACAATTACCACTTAACTAAAGGTGGTTTTAATACTTATTTGCTACTTCAGTGTAACAAAAGCAATTGTCATGCACTTCAGCCTATTTATCATGTGACTGATACTATTTAAAGCCATATAAGCTATTTACACACCATACTATCGAGATACAGCGCCTACATAAATTTTAACTTGCACATGAAACAAACCTCAATATAATGTTTCTTCTTCCAGTGGCGCCCGGCGCAGACCATCTCATCAGCCTGGTAGACGAGATATCGTACTCCGCGCCACCTGCACCGCCTCTCTCGCAAATGCATGAGCTGAACCCTGACCTCTTCTGCAATGGCGACAACCGCCCCGCCAACTGCCCTGTCGACTGCCGCTGCACGCACATGATCGACGTACCTCTTAACTCCATCGTGGAAATCGTTCTTGTCGATGAAGGTAAGTCTACGAATAATTCTAAATTTACTGATACTTATAACTCTTCGTCATTTACGTATGCTTCATCGTGACATATGGGTTGGATCACACCTACACCATGTCGAGCGTGAAGCAATTTCCTTTCTTTGGAACAGTGTGGATAACAACCGACTTAAATATGTGGCGACTATCTTAGACCTCAAGAGTGGCAACGCATCTGTCATTGGCTTGAGGTAGATCCTCTGTTCTAAATGGAGTTGATTAGGTAACCATGGGCGGTTGATCTATGAGACGTAGGGACCGCTTCTCATCAGACAAACTGCATAATCGGTTGAATCTTTACTGAATACAAATACGTGAAGTCTACCAATTCGCCCACCATAGTGGACTTTGGCTGTAACCAATTACAGTGCACGATGAGACTTGCTCACTAGTAATTACAGGCTAATTGCATAATTTTGTTCTTATTACAGTTCAATCTCCGAACCTGTCTCATCCCTTCCATCTCCATGGCACCTCTTACAATGTGATCGGTATGGGCCGGTCGCCAGACAAGAACATAAAGAAGATTAATCTGAAGCATGCTCTGGATCTCGACAGAAAGGGATTACTGCATCGACAATACAACTTTCCACCTTTGAAAGATACCCTTGCTGTACCCAACAATGGATATGTTGTTTTAAGGCTAAAAGCTGATAATCCAGGTAAGATTCCACCAACTTATGTGCATTCTTTAATGGCATACAATCATAAAAATTTAATAAACACCACCGCTACACCTCTTTATCTAACTAATAACAACAGTGTTCTGTATGTTAACTGTGTTCTAGTCGGAAAGGTGTAGTAATAAAGACATAGTTATCCCAACTCAGTCTTGAGCATCACATCTATGGTCAACACTGACCATTTCTCAGCTTGATTAGAGATGTCCTTTTAGACAGTAGCCATTTACCATCAGGTGCACGGCATCATCGTTTGAATTCGGAGATTGAAAAAAATATATTATTTTGATACACATATAAATCTTTGGAATTCATTATAGGTCACGAAAACTTACATATTTTTTTCTCTATTACAGGTTATTGGTTATTCCACTGTCACTTCATCTACCACATAGTTATCGGGATGAATTTAATATTGCACATAGGAACGCAACGAGATCTACCGCCCGTTCCGCCGAACTTCCCGAGATGTGGTCACCATCTACCAGCCATCACGCCGCCGACGTACCCCGGCTTGGGATACTCACTTTACTAAAGCAGACATGCTACGCATACGTTTGAGCGCCCGTCGCAGCAACTTTTAGACGCTCAACGCAGCAACTGAACGTTGCATTGCAGCAATTGCAATGATTAAAACGCGCTTTTTCGATACCGCGACCGAAGACAGCAATTCCTCAAAACGTATCAAGTAATCGCCAAAACTCGATTATACGATGCTTAATAGCATATCTGCTGGGCCGGTAACATCTCTCGCTTACCTTAAGATCTGTTCAAACTAACGCTAATACGCGAATGATAAGCGTCAACAACTCGCGCTGGTTTGGACGCTAGCCTTATGTCACAAAGGTTGCACTCCACTGAGACCTAACGAGTGATAATTCAAACCTAACGCGTACTGCCATATTTTATCATGTTGTTGAAATATGAACAACGTGCGAACGAAATATTTTAATGTAAATAAGTTTAAATTAATGGTGCTGTTTGGACCAAAATAATTAGCTAATGAACTTAAAGTTTGCAACTAAACGAAACCAAAGTTCTTATTAACCGTTTATATACCATATACTCAGTAATTTCAACGCAGTTAATAAAATCCGAGGCATAAATGACTTGCTAAGAACTGATCTATTTTATTTTAAATCGTAATATATATACACTTTACTATAACTTTCGAGGTATTTTGTTACTTGTTTTTTAGTTTTGTACATAAAATTAGATATAGATCGTGAGTAAGAAACTATTAATTATTTTAGAAAAAATATTTGTATACTGTGTACAATCAAACATATATCTACTATGTAACAGGCATCTATAACTGAATATAAACTATCAATGTCTGTAGATACATTGGCTTAGTAACAAATGGACGTCGGGTCTAGAATCCTCAAAAAAAAACAAAAAAATGTATGTATATATGTGCCAAAAGACATATATTATATTTCACTCTGTCCTGTCATTTGTCCTGTTATTTACTAGATACTTTTCCTGTCATGCGTGCGTCACGCATATGAATGGCAGGTCCTGCGGTAGTATACTCGCATGACAAGAAAGTTTTTAATTCGAAATCTTAGATTGTCTTCCAACGTAGCATATATAAGGCTTCTTGATTAGATCAACCGTTACAATAAAATATTTTAGTGCAATAAAATACATTTAGATTGGATATCCCTATTTTTTACAGTTTTGCAGCTAATATTTGTATAATTTTACAATGCGAAACGCCATTAACGTGTAATCCACAGTTCCGGCAAATAATAACTGGTCCACTATTAGAGTACATTATCACTTCTGTAGTACTTTTAGTTTGGATGTTTATAAGATCCGAAGTCCATTAGTTGATAAGTCAATGAGATTATGTAAGTGCAAAGTATCAGAACATAAATTGTATGCACGATGTAGATTAGGGAAATTCTTGATTCACATACAAGTACATAAACGTACAATGCATTTGAGTGAACTTAACATTGCCTGTCTCTAAATACCTCAAGTAACATCAACTTGAGACCGTAACCATGTTACGGTGCTTACTTATAGTTTCAATCACGCCACATGAAATCCTAAATTAGCAAGACCGAACTAAATAAGTCTGTTCATAAGTCTCTGTGAATTCTAACTACGCACGGATGGAGAAATGGGCTTACTATGTGTTGGACACTGACTTAAACTAAACTTTAAACTTTACACTGTATCTAATAAAAAGTGCGTGCGTACAAAGTACACTTCAGAAGTGAAACTTTTAGTACACTTGTCAGAGTGAAACATCTATAGTTCTAATTCTTAACTCGAATACCCACCAACCTCCTTCCCTCCTCTTTCACTCGCTCCTTCCCTCCTCTCGCTCCATGGCAACGTATGTGATGCGTTCGCTCCATCTCACTCTCTCACTTGCTCTAACACTCTCTTGCTCCCTACTCTCCCTCCATGGCTATGTGCTTTATTCTGCGTTCGCCCTTTCTCACTCTTTCTCATTGATCTTAATCGCTCTCTTTCTTTTCTTAGACAAAAACGTCCCACATTATCGTGCCACTATTATTTCGTGTCATTATTATTGCGTTTCATCAAAGAAGTTTCACTTCGAGACTAACTTGATATTTCGTGCACTATATTGAGCTCTGGTAGGGATTCCTGTTACGAAAGAAGCATTTTCTGTTTGTGTTTTCTTTGTATTTCCTGTAACACACTTTTAAAGGCTGATGAACGTATAAAGCGTAATATTTTTAAATAGCAAATTATTTTTTCCTACTGGTACTGCTTTCTCACTAACTGTTAGATTATTTTTAATGATCTTCTTTAAAATTGATTAAAAAATAATAATAATTCATTGATTTAATATCATAGTATATCACAACTTATCATAACCATTAATTAATTTATCATTTGTTTGTTAAAAATAATAAACATACGCAACAGACCTATTTTATTGACGGATATAACTATTTTTCTCAATTACATACAGACTAAAATAAAAACCACAAATAAAATAAAATAAAGAACACTGTCTAAAGTTAAGTTTAAGTTTTAGTCCTATCTTAGTAGAGCTGTACAGAATTTGACACAGAGTACTATTTTATGGCAAAATATACTCCTGTGGTAGGGCTGCCACACGGGAAGAAAATATCAACTTTGATTTCATTTTACAATAAGCACAATATTGTTATTTGTTCTTTAAGTATTTTACTTTACTATTTATGAAGTATTTTATAGTTTCCGGAGTTTATTATATTATCAATAATTTATATTACAAAGCCTTATTATTAGTTTTGTACTGACTTAAAAGCTTTGTGTTGAAAATTTCGGTTCTAGAATCACTGTTAAAAAGTTTTTGGCGTTATTTATAAATTTAACTACTAGTGAAATCATTTTAATATAAAAATAATACTAACATAAGTATTTTCTATTAAAATTTCCTTTCTAAAATCACATAAAATATTTATGTTTCCGTAAATAATTAAGAAATTATTTAAAAATATAAATACGCGGATACTAAAATGTTCCTGTTTTATTTATTTATTTTACATAAGTTTTATATATTATGTTTTTCTTTACATGCCTTATTTGGTATTAACGGACTATTAAATCTCTATAGAAAATACAACCCTTTTAAAAAATGATATCAAATAATAATTGCAAAATAAAATAACCTTAATGATTATTATGACGAAATATCTCGAAATTGATACAAAACTTGATCACAAATAGGACCAGTAAAGAAAAACCAACTTAAGTATATAGTTCTGAACATATTATGTATCCTAGTGTATGCTTGTTTCCTATTTAACATAGTTATAAGTAAGTTCTACACCGAAATACATCGAAAGACATAGCGAATATAGTCATTATGATAAATATATTTTTATATAAAAAATGTGTTTTTTATTTAGAAACATTCCCAATTTAAGGTACAAAACTTGACTTATAATACACTAAATGTAAATATAATTATACGTGTGTAAGAGAAATACATGTGGCTTAGACATAGATTAGATAATATACGTAACATATTGAAACTAACATATTCTTAAACATTTTTAGCCGCAACGTAGAAATAAAATGTAATTAAAAAAACATTAACATTGTAAATTGGAATACATTTTAAATTTCGCACCAACGTCAAAGTCAGATGACGATTATGCTAATCGTTTAAGAAGGTCACGTCAATCCGATCAATTTAGTTTGGGTCAAATTATATATTAAAATCTGTCGAATTGAACCCCTTATACTTTTTTGATATTAGTTAAAAATGTCAGCCCTCTAAAATATTAAATTAAAAAATAGATGTTACACGTTACTTCTAAAAATATATATGCCTAACAAACTCTAGTTTTCTATGGCATAAACCACTGAGTATAATTAAACTTACGTATTGTGTATAGAATTAAATGTTTAATTAATTAATTATAGATATATATTTTGAATCAAATGTTTAATTAATTAATTATAGATATATATTTTAGGTTTGAAGTTGCTGATTAGATTTGATTTTAAATGATCTATTGTTTCCTACAGACCATTATAACTAATAGGAAAGCGTAAATAATACCCAAACCCATAAAAAGTGTGATGGAAGACAGGGTCAGTGTATGTCGTGTGCGCTTCGATCAAAATACATAAATGAATGTTGTTTTTTTTTATTTTCGCACATGTCAAAGTTATTATGCTCATTAGTAAGCAGGACGCTGTATTTAAAGTGTAGAAGAACATTGTATGTTTAATTACTGAAATTTTGAGGATCCTCTTCAACGGACGGATAGATTTAAGGGCGTTCAAATTCTAGAGCTAGCTTGAGAACTTTAGCCCACTTACTGGAACTAATAGAGCTAAAAGATCTATCTAAGAAATCCACGCATCAAAGTTTCTACGCCTGGCAGGCACTAGATGTAGTGCTGTTTGAATTTCTGTGTGTTAGAATTAAAGGCTGGCAAATACCAGCAGATGTCAATGATTGCCAGCAGATTTACAACCGAATGCAGCAATGTTCCATAGTCTCAATGAAACAACACAACAACGTAAATTTAAGTAAACAAATAAATTTTGCATCGTGATGTTTCAATAACACGCATTAAGTTACTGACTACACGATAATAATCTATTACCTTCAATTATGCTATTAACCTTACTCATTTTTTGTATTTTACGCAGAAGCTAACATAAGTCTCAATTACGCTGAATACTTAACCCACTCCATATTATAATGACCCGTATTGTTTCAATGTACCAAGTTTGGAGTACGCCATTACCACGCCATGGATCGTCAATACAGATAATAAACATATATAAACAATAACAATAAAATACTATTTAATTATCACTGCTTTACGGTGAAGGAAAACATCTCGTGAGGAAACCTGCACATCTGGGAGTTCTCATAAAAAAAGAGTTCTCAAAGGTGTGTGAAGTATACCAATTCGCACTTGGCCAGCGCGGTGGACTATGGCCTAATACTCTCTCACTCTGAGAGAAGACCCGCGCCCAGCAGTGGGACAATAATGGGTTGACGACACAATTGTTACGTAGTTTCATTATGGTTAATTAAATTAATTTCACTACAATTAATGTCATAAAAATAATCATTAATTTAGAAAAAACTGTTCCCGTAAAGTATGTGGTATACCCAATTAAAGATAAAATTAATTCCAAGACATTCAATTGAACCCGACTAACCAGTCATTGCAGTTTTCCTTCAGAGCAATAATATTAACAAATTGCCTTTACTCTACTGTTGGCAAATATTTAACCCGAATACTTAATTACTCTACCAAATGTAGGTCAAACCACTCTCCGGTAAATGTAGAGCAAGCAAACAAGACGTTAATATTATGTTTTGTTTTATACAAATTAATTACTTAACAACCAATATTATGTTTTATGAGATGATTTTTATTGAACGGTTTTTTATTGGATGAAAGTACGAAACGAGCATGCAGTTTACTTGATGGTAAGTGGTTACTACCTACCCATGGACATCTGTAAGCAACCTCATTTAGAACAGGTCTTCTATCTGAAGTCGGTCACAGTTGCGTTGCTACATCCGAGGTCTAAAACGATCGCCTCTTATGTAAGTCAGCATGCAGTCCACCTGATAGTGGTCATTTGCGACCATGGATTTGTAAGCACCACAAAGAAATGGTTCTATCTAAAGCCGATGACAGATGCGTGGCCACTCCTGACGACTAATAAGTATCCTCGTTTGGAAAACAGTCTGCATCATCATTAAACCTTTCACCGAAATATAGGAACTGTTTCTTATTTGAAATCAACGCATCTGTGACTTCAAGAAGAATTTATCATATCTGAAGATTACAGATGGGCCGCAGTGGCCATATACCACCAGGTACCCCGTAATCAATTTTCGGTCGGTTTTGGTGAATTGACGATTAAATTATTTATCAACCGAAACCACCAAATCTGGATAGAAGGAGGATAGGACGGTCTCCTACCAGGTGGACTGATGACCCGAAGACAGCGGGTAACCGCTGGAATCGGAGGGCTCAGGACCGGTCGGAATGGCAAATTAGGGAGGCCTATGTAGTAGCAGTTAGTAGCAGTGGACTTTCAAGGGCTGATTGATGGGTGAACTATCAAATATCAACAGCAAAATCGTTACCGTTATCATAAGATACAAAAAATATGGTATTGGTATATATATATCATATAGTATCGTATCGTATCGTGTGATATTGTATCTACAAATCGATAAGAATTGATTACTTATTTCGTGACGATGGAGCGTTACGTTTCCTTGAGCCTAAATGAGTTTCACTCCAAAAGTATGAAAATGAGAATTCAGAAACGACGTAATAACACAAAATATTGAAAACAAAATGTGTTGTATCAACTTTCTCCGTCTGTGACCTCGGCCTTGCATATTTTGTGGTTTTAAAATCGTAAAAACAATCGTTTGTTTTCCGAGAATATTGTTCATGGACGAATAAGGCTGTTAACAGATATGGCGGTGAAACTGACGAGATATTTTTTATTGTAATTTATTATCAATATCAACTTACTGTCTCAATTTTGGGCATGAATTTGGAAACAATAATAAACCATTTTTCATATTCCAAGACCATGCGTAGATTATATTTACGATAATTTTATTGTTTAAAAGATGGTAGAACTCTTTATGTTACGACTCCGAAAACACCACCACCACAACTATTTCTTCCTAATAATAGGAGTGCTATGCCTGCATTTAGTTGTAGCGTCTAGAAGTTTCGCATTTTCGTTTCAATGAGTTTTAAATCACAAATATTCTAAAGAAGTTCCATTACAAAAAGGGAGTTCAACAGAATCGAAGTGTGCGTAAAGTGGTCCGATTCGTATTTTAGTTTCATTTCAAATTTCAATTATACAGTGATTAAAAATTATAATTTCACCATTTTTATTTTTGTATATAACATAAAAAAGTATGTGTGTACTTTGTACACGCGTTATAACTTATACTTCTTTGGCGTAACAAGATAAAAATCTTTTTAAGAATTTTATCTTTTGCCTTATTCTATGCTCGTCGAAAAAAGGACACTTAACGATAGAAAAAAGGAACTTAACATTGAAGGTTTTGTTATAACGCATTATCTAGTTAAACAAAGTTTAACTAAATATCACAAAATATATTTCTACGTAATTAAAGAAATAGGCATTTTTTATTTATTAAAATAAATAATAATCAAAGTTAAAAAAAAAAAACTAAAATGTTGACTATAGCTCATTTCAGTTCAACGTAAAAAATTACCCCCATCATTTTTCCCTAACGCCAAAAGAAGTATAACTTTAAAAACTTTCAAAAAAACTTGCGAAATGTGAATTTTTACGAGTACCGCACCATTACACACAGAAAGGTAGCTGTTGGCACGCCCAGTGTGGTAGCACCCTAACCTACGAACCGAGAATAAAGTATGCTTAGCGCCGTTAAATTACGCTTTTAACGACAGAATGTTTTGTATTTTACAATTTTAAATTAAACTTACAAAAAAGCCGGTAATTCCTGCTTAATAAATAGACTTTTTTGTAAATCTCCTTGAAAAAAAAAGATTTGATTTATTTAGATCTTTATTAAAAAATAGTATTCCTAAAGAATATGAAATTTGTCAATATTTTCATTCGATAAACTAGGTGTGTGAAGTTCGATATCTCTTAATTATTACTTAAAAACATATTTTTTATAAGATTGTAGTAGCAAACGAGTACAGTCCAACTTTTGGTAATTGGCCACTGCCGCCCATGGACATTTGTTATCAAAAACAGATAAGATCAAAGACACATACATTGCTACTTCTGAGGACTAAGTTGGAACACCACCAGTATACCTTGCCACTTTACACCAGAACACTGCAGCTCTAAATACTGATGTTTTTAGAGCTGCAGTGGCAGACCCATGTGTGGCGGTGGTACCTCCGTAGCCAAACCATGGAGGGTCTACCACCTTTAGCTAAATATTTATTAGAATATTATTGATACTCTGATAAATATTTGGCAGCTACAGGTGTTGTAACCCTGTTTTATTCCGTTATCTTTTTAAAATTAAAAATGGGAATAGCACTTATAAGCATGGTATTTTAGTGGTCATGTCATTAATTGGACCATTATGATCTGATCGAGGTACTCCTCAGTTGTTAAAAATATCCATAAACAACGATGACTACTTCTCATAAAATAAGGCAGACGGGTTGCCTTTTTCTTTAGGTGTACGTGTATATATATATACATATATATAATGTTTGTACGATTCGGTGGAAGGATGTCGTTGCCAGATATCTTATACAGGGACCATCTTCGTTCTAATGAGTGGCAACCCCTAGTCTATATCTTTGACAGGTGGTAGAACCACTGTAGTTTAGCCGGGGAGGTACCACCGCCACACTTATTTCTAGCGTAAAGCAGTTCTTGCGTGAGGTGGAAATGTGTGGTTGCCGACTCATTTATATATGAGGCGACCATCTCAGTCCTCGGGAGTAGCAACGCATCTGCGATCAACTTCAGATAAAACCCCTGTTCTATATGGAGTTGCTTACAGACGTCCATGGGCGGTTTCTACTTACCATCAGGTGGACTGCATGTTCGTTTGCTACTTCAGTCTGATAAAAAAATGGTTACAGATAATAATGAGCGACGGTGACCACTTAGGAAGTAGACTGCATGCTCTTTGTTACTGCATTTCATTAATAAAAGTAATGAAAAGCAGTAGTTGGTATAGCATTACGGAACTCATTTAGTCTATCAGAAACCACAAACAAATTCGATTACCACACCGCAAAAAGTCAAATCAAATAATTACACAGATTCATTTCATCACCTATTTTTATTTTATCTTTTGTTGGTTGTTACTTAATTGTATATAAACCTCATACAGTATATACAAATAATCATAAAGCAATACATTGCAAAACTGTGTAGTCGGGTACAAACATTATTATAATTGCAGTTTTATAGTTTACATCATGTATGTAAATGAGTAATAATGCATCTGCTGCATCAAAACAGGAGATTAGACAAGTAAGCCTCACCCAATGGTTCAATTAAAAATATAAGCAATATTGGTATATACGGATGGTTATATTGTTTTGCCTATTTTATGTTATAGACTTATTATGTCAGCGATGAAAATAAGACATCTTTTGTACCTACTATAACATTTTCTATAATATATATTCTGATAAAGTTGAAGTAGCAAACGGGCACGCAGCCCATGTGATAGTAGGTGGTCACTGCCGTCCATGGACACCCCACAATGTAATTAACCCCAGACAAGATGTTGGTCACAGATATGTTCCACTCCTGAGGACTAAGATGGTCTCAGTCAACTTAAGTTAGTTAAGGTATATCCAATAATAAAGTACTTGCAATTTATTATTTTTTTTTGCTTTACGTGCCTGTGCAATTCAGTCTCATAACATTTAAACCATCAAGTTCTCCTTGAAAGGAAACTACAATTCCATCAATTATGACGATAGGTATTAATAATTCGAATGCACTCAGGATCTTGTCAGAAATGTATTTCTTAACAGATATACAGATATATTTCTGACAAGATTCTAAGTAAATTAAGAGAAATATATAGAAATACCTCTACTTGTAGAATTTGGGAAAAAGTGTTTTTTTGTAAATATTAATAGAGACTTTAAAAAAATCTAAATATAATGCAGTTCATATTGTATTAATAGTTAACCCTTATCAATATTATACATGCATGTAAAATATTTGTACAAATAATATTTGTTTATATTTGTCAATTGTCACGGCTCGATTCATCGAGTATCTTTATCTTAAGAAACAAATACGGCTCATTGGGCGAAAAAGTTTAACGTAAAACGTGTACAAATACTCAAGAATTAATTAAAAAGTACAGATAAAACAACTATCTTTATAGATGGCTTTGGTATTCAACAGAAATGGCAACGCGAACGGAATAGAATGACGCTAATGTTGCAAGCACACAAATACACAAACAGTGTTTGCCAATTGCACCTATGTTTGATCAACCTCTAAAATTGACAATGTCATTGTCATCAGAAAATTACCGGCGGAATAGATGAAAAGAATGCGTAATTAAAATTAGCTGAGAACGAAAAAAGCTATCTAGACATGATAATATCGATTTAAATTAACAATAAGTAATGTAAAATGAAATAAAGAAATATTTTTAATATGTTTCGTAAGAATAAACATTTGAATTATTTCAGAACAACGTCTGAACTTGCTACTATATCATCGAAGACGCTGTATGTATTTGAATGCACTAACCTGCTTCATTGGATCTGAGTTCACTTCACGAACACAACACAATCACAAGAACGTATTTACATGAAACACAGTTTTGAAACAACACGTAAACTAATAACAGCTGTAGTGGGATATTTTCGTACGTTGGCAACAGTTTTCGAAAGATGGTAAGGAGTTTTCGAGACTGCTGTGGCGCTAGTACTGTGGTCGTAGGGCTGTTGCTGACCATCCGGTTTATCGACATGTTTTCGATAATTGTAATGTAACAGTAATGTGAAGAACGGTTTAGTCTTAAGTAGCGATATCGATATTTTTGATGCGAAAAATCTATAGGCACAGGCAAATTGTTGGCGTGGCGAGGTTTGCGTTTATTCATTTAGCGCCATCTGTTATAAATTTTCGGAACTATTAAGTATCGAATAAAACTAAGCGGGCTAAGGTGTGTTCGACTTAGTGCGGGGTACTGTTCGTAGATGGCATTGTTTTTATTATGCTCTATATTTAGTCCCTGTCGCATCATGTCTTTTATACATATCATTTGCACGAACACGTTGTTTCACATCTGCCAGGTGTTCTATGACGGCTATCTTTTATTTACTTGCTAGAAAAAGATATAAAAGAAAAGGCGAGGAAGTACGTATAGCTAAATATTTTTATAAGAATTTCATAACTGTGTACATGAAATCTCTTAATTGTATTATTAAATATGTTCATTTGGTCAGCTTACAGTGAATGATCATTTTTATTACTGCTTTATTATTATGTACAATTTTTAAGGACCTTAAAACAATTTTATACGAGTTTTTTTAATGGCAGAAATGCAATTTATTATTATTGACTAATATATTTTATTAGTGTTGAATTAACCTTAATTTCAAAATATTTACTTATAAATAAATATTGAATTATAAATAAATATTTACTTGCAGTTAAAATACTGGATGATTGTTATCGATAATTTATAGTTATCTGGCCGCCACATATCGATAAGTTGGCACCGGCACGTTACTACGGCACCTCTCACTTCTTACGCAAGAACGCCGACTTTCGCCTCAGCGGTACCGGCCTTCGGGAGTACTCTTGAGTACTGGTGGACCTAGGACTTCGGTTTGGACCTAGGTAAAGTACTAAGGGCGATTGAGGTACAAGTTTTAGTTCTTAGTTTTAGTACCTTGAAATGGAATTTGTGCGATTCTAGGGTTGGCGAAAATGTTTCTGGATTGATATTTGTTGATTTTGTTGCTATATGAGTATAGGCTATTTCTTTTTGTAAGAAAATACAAAAGTATTTGTTATAAAAATAATAAATATAACATAAAATTATTCACTAAATGGTTTTGGTAAATAAATAATTATTTTATTTATAATTATTGATGGTTTAAACACAATGATTTTTAAAGTAGTTGTTGTAAAAAGAACTTTAATACATTTAAGATTAAATTAACTACAAAATTATTAGGTTTTGGTAAACAATTAATTATTAATTCTATAACATAAAACAATATTCACAATTAACTCTAAAACAATGGATTCACTAGATACAATGAAAATTTCTCGTATACTTGTTACATTTGTAAAATTCGGTTAAACTAAAAACGAATTCAGTACACGGTGAAATGAAATAAAAAGTGCAAATGCGGTCGAGTTGAAATTTTACAAGTATCATTGACTTATTTGACTCAAAAGCTAAAAGTAAAAGTACACAGTAAAAGTAAATCAGCAAAAAATGCGAGATTCCATTTGAATTCATTTTTATTCAGTTTTTCTTTTATTTTCACTAATTTTGCTGTATTTCGTGGCATTAGAAGACCATATAAATAAATTGTACGTATTGTAACTGTACGAATCGTAATTGTATACCCCTTTCAGACCAAGACCTTTTTGGCTTGCCTGTTACCGTATTCATATTTCCATTGATAAAGACGGCTTACCTTAGGGTTTTAGGGTATCTATAGCACGAGCTCACCTTGCTTGATTTAACTACGCAGTTAGGACACCAAACTTATTGACCGAGGTAGTTTCACGGTTTCGAGAAGTTTGGGGTCTCGAAGTGCGTAGGACATCACTCATTCCGAAAGGGATACATACGTAAGCTGTTTTTAACGCAAAGTTGCGCTTTCAACGGAATATTTCATACCCAGAATGTCGTGTTACCTTAACCTTAGTTAAATTTTAAGTAAATAACCTTACGTCAGCCCCAGATTTAGAGGGGGGCAAGCTGAGGCATATGTCCAGGGCGGCTAGTTTGGAGGGCGGCAAGTTTGGAGGGCAGCAAATTCAAACCTTGCAAACGAATGCGCACCTCATAATTGATTTAACATTGACGTTGACGTAGGACGTCTAGTCAGTGGAGCTCCAGACGTGTATACGTTTAATGACCACCAAATGTACATTTGATGGCTGAAATGAGCGTAAAAGGAAATTCAATTGGGCAGAGGCGGCTATTTATGTTTTTGCCCCGCCTAAAAATAATTGAAGATCCACGTACGTGCCAGCCCTATCCCTAGCGCGTTCAAGTTAGGGTAAGAACATGTTATTTTTAGTGGCGCTGTGGAACCGGCTTGGACCTCATTACTGTCTGACTATTTTTGTACTTTCCTGAGTTAACTTAACGGGTTTGTGCTTTGAGATGGTGTTCTAGTATAAAACTCTTGGGTTCAACTACCTATCACCTTGTTTATTGCTTTTGCTTTTTATCCGACTGTGTCAGAAGGAGAGTAATGTTTTTCAAGCGCATGTATGTATGTATGTATGTATGTGTGTGTGTATTTTTGTATGTGTGTCCATTTCCTTGGCACGCACTACAGCCCAAACGACTTGACGGATTGTGACGTATGTATGATATATCATCAGAATCGTCCCAGTTTGGAAAGTGGCATAAGCTATATAATTAAAAAAATGGCGCCTGGAAATAGACCAATCTAAATATACCTAAGTATATATGATAACACTTTAACTTGACTATTTCGACAAAAACTCGTAGGCATAAGTTGTTAGTAAATGATAAAAATGTTAGTAAATTTAAATTTAGTAAGCACTATTAAATCAAAATTTAAAACCTTTAAATTTGTCAAACTAACTATAGCATAATTTATATAATTTTTGTAATGTAATAAATTAAGGCATATGCAAATTCGTAATGCATATTGTGATTACTTGTAATTGAAATATCAGTTAACAATAGTCCATATATAACATTCTGTATCTAAGATTGTTAGCTGTTTCTTGCATTAGTAATCCAATAAATAAACAAATAAATAAATAAGCGTTAAATTAAATGTATAGCATTATAAAAAAATCGTTTTAATCAGTCGGGATCTTTGTTTTAAAGTTTTTAACGCTGTTACTAGTTAGTGCAATACACTTATCTAGCGTACCTAGTGTTTAGTGGTTACAATAAACGTCATATATATAGTCATGAATGTACACGGCATAAATAATAGCTTTAGGCATGAAGACGTCCTTATAATATTTTCATCATCCTTAAAGTAAGCTTCAGTTCCAAAAACACATAGCTTTCTTGCCCTTGATGCAAATAAACGTCTATCAAAGCCTTTGTTCGAACTCGAATCCGGAACCTAATCTACGAAAACTTTGTTCAAAATATTCAAAGTTAAGGGGTCAATACACTCCATCGAGCGTTGTAATCAATTGACCTATTTCATTAAAAAAAGAACTTGACCGTGAGGTAATAAGCCAGCGGCACAGTCGATGCGATGCTATAGTCCAGAGCGGACCTTATTACCTGTATTAATTTTACCTTTATTATTATGCCATTATTGAGAGGAATATCTTATGAGATCATAGACGTGCCTTCAATTATTTTTGATTTTAGGATTACATTTTTACCGCTAGAAAAAAAATGGTCGCCAAATGTAAATATTCTCTGACACCGGTCTCTATTTGGCGATAAAAAAGGACGCCAAATTCTATTTCATCCTGCGCAACTCGCCTCCCTCTCCCCCTCGAATATCTCATGGAGCCCTGGTGGACCCTTGGTGTCCTGCAGGTCGTGGACCAGGTCCTGGACAACTTTGGACTCACGTTCTAAACTACTGTTTTAAGGCAGGAACAAGTATGGAGTGGAATACGTAGTTTTCTATCAACTACGCTATTTTAAAACAAAAACACTAGAATTGTTTTTATCAATTGAAAGATGCGAAAAGGTGCGTTACGGAGTTTGACATTCTATTTTTTTATAAGTTTGAAGTAGTAAAAGAGCAAGCAGCCTACCTGATGCTAAGTTGTCCATAGCCCAAACCTGATGGTAAGCAACCTTATACAGAACAAGGGGTATAAATGAAGTCAGTAACAAATGCGTTTCTACTCCGAGTACTAAGATAGTCGCCTCATATGCAGGGCCGACTACGTTGGGGCAATTGGGCACAAAAGAATTTGGGGCCCTTTTAGAATGAAAAGAAATAATTTTTTTTTTTCACTATGATCCGCTTTATTGTGGGTAATCAAATAAACTATTCACAAAAATTAAAGGGTATTAAAAATAATCTAAATTTTCAACGAGCTGTAACTCCGAAGAAAATTATTGTATAGCAAAAGAAAAAATGTAATCGGTTCTCTAACTTGACGACCAAAAAAAAACGACAATATCTAACTTGCCGACCACAAAAAATAAAAGGACAAATTTGAGAAAAATAGTAGGTCCTACGGGGCCCTCTAAGGATGGGGGCCCTGGGCACAGGCCCCGTGTGCCCTTATGGTAAAGACGGTATTGCTCATATGAAAGAAAGAATAGCATAGGTTGTCGCTTCTTTACCAGTAGGAAAACGTCTTATTATAGAGTTGTACTTACTTACTTTAAAAGTTTTGGTAGAAGTAGAAATTTAATTGATTGCATTGCGGGTGTTGACATTTTATAGTAGATATAGCATAATCTACCGCCTCTATCACTATTAAGAGGACTTAATCTATACATGTAATAAAATAAATAAAATTCAATTAAAGTTCTACGTGTTCGTGTATCGCATGTATTTTCAAAAATTACAGCTTTGACGCCTGAAAATAAGTAAATTTTGTTAGATTGTTGGTTATTGTGTTTGAAATCACATCAAATAAAACTCCTGAATTTGATTTGCAGCATGGAATTAAAAAATATAGTTTTGACGACTCAAAATAGGTATTTATTTGTCTGTTTGTTCGTGTGTTTGAAATCACATCAAACGAAATTCCTGATTTTTATTGCATTGCATTTATTTTTTAGTATTGCATTAAAAGCTTATTAAGATTTAAAGTTATTTCACCGTTTTACCGGACCTCGGGCAATAGGTAGACTATAGACTGTGCCTATGTAGAAATCCAGTTGCTTTCATTTCAAATTTTAATATCATCTCATTCATATAAGTATATCTTTATGTATGACGATTGGAGAAGTTTCGTCGTGTGATTACAAGGTTTATAATGATTCAAAAACCGATCCAAATCCAAAAATCCAGAAGTAACGTCTCACGGTTTGATGGCTACCCGATTAGCCTCCCGAAATACATGGAAATGCAGCCAGAAGGTTAAAAGTTTCTAATGTGATGTGATCAACCCATTGTGTATAGACAAAAAAGCTGTGAACGTTATATAAAGACATTCAGTAGTATATTAAGTATTGTATAGTAAACTATGCCGAGACTGCGCAGCTTATCAAATTATCAGTGTTTTAAAACACACACACAGAGTTTAAATAAATTAGGATACTTACCTTTAATTGCACTCTGCTGTTTCGTCATGACTGCTTAAATGCAATGTATGAAATTCAATATCTCTTTTGAGAGCACTGATACCCGTAACTCAAGTTTAATCTTATAATGGGTATCAGAGTTCAATAAACAACCAACAACCAAAACATTGTACATAACATAAACGTTATATCAAAATGTGATGTACATTTTCTGCTAAATAAAGATCATTTATGGCCGCGTGACCGCGAAAATGAAATGAAATGTCTTTACTTTGCATAGGC
>DWNE01000359.1:0-30983 GCA_018249875.1 Cecropterus toxeus | reverse complement strand
GTATATATATAAAAAAAAAATAAATAAATACATTTCACGCCCACAAAATCTTCCCAGGTTGAAGATTTGCCAGGTGGTAGACCGGGAGGTACCACCGCCACGCCTATATCTAGCGTGAGGTTCCTGCGTTTTAGTGGAATCGCGTGATTGCTGGCTTATTTTTATATAGAGCGACTATCTTAGGAAATAGCAATACATCTATGATTGACTTCGGATAGACCCCTGTTTTATACGAAACTACAAATACCCAATCAACAACAACTATTATAACGACTACTTACCATTAGGTGGAGTGCATTCTCGTCCTTTAAACGCTTCATACAAGTATCTTCATTTTAACTCACATTTTATATCAGAACACAGAAGCACTTTACACTGTTGTTATTAAATTTGGCGCAAATTCCGCCGCAAATAATAAAAGGTTTTTTTTTTATTTTTAAGATACTATTGTTTTAGTTTTTGTTCAGGCAAGTATCTTAGATTACAATATCAATTGTCTATTTAAGTGTGCGTATCACACCCACACTTAAAGGACTAAGTGGAAGATCTAAGTGAATACTTAATAGGATTATCGAGGCACATATTGTTATTACAAAGTACTTAAAAATATATGTGTGGGACATTTTTCTCGAATGTGTTGTCTCGTTATGCATAAACATAAAATATTGTAGAAGCATAAAATCTTTGGTAACTCATGCACAACTTGTTTGAACAGATGTGTTTCATTTGCTCACCAAACAACTAGTCGGCTACTGATGGATCAGAATGAACATTGCGCAAAACGTTTGCGAATGTCCTCACTTTTTATGGGTATACAAGATTTTACTGCTCCAAACTCTCTATGTTCATGTTGCATATTTGTAATTGCGTCGCCTGATTTTTTGTAGCGAATTGTTTATGTCAACATATGAATAAAACAAATTACAATAGTAATAGGTTTAAATTTTTGAAACAATATATAAAATTCCGTTAAAGCAGTGATAGCTAATCGGTAGTAATCGGCTTATCACACAGGAGACCCAGTTTCGAATCTTATCAAAATAAACAGCGTTAAAGTTACGATCTCATTAGAAATATTAACGATTCTCTTGTTAATCATTTTAAAACACATGAAAAATTTAGCAACCAGCATTTGAGTAGTTGTAACTATGACTAACAGATCGGATTGAAGGTTGAACTTTTATTTACCCTTTAATAAGTGCCCGCCAACGGATCTTCGCCATATTTCTGTCATCACATTTTCCTCACACTCGAACAGAATAAGCAAAACTGTCCTCGTAACTAGGTTACTCTGACTCCGTACTTTATTGTGTTTACGTGCAGCAGATATGAGATACACAGATAGTTATACAGGCTGGGTCAAGGTGGAAGGCAGCTTTCGAGTCGCATAGCTATATATGGAACGTGAATACTTAGCTCCCGTTTAAACCGCGACCACGAATCGTGTTTTTGGTCACGGCGTGTCCCAATTATGCAGTAGCACCCTAATTTTCACACAATGTTGTCTAACGCCGACATCGACGTCGTGGCGTGTGTAATTGCTTAATCAAACGATGTCCTTGTCTGCGGTAATCCGGTGATGCATGAACAATGGAAGACACGCCACACGGAAGAACGTAAAAATGCGTCATAAAATAGTTTTAATTTTATAGCGCGCACTCGATTGGAGCCTGTAAAACTTTTATTGGAGACGCATCCTGAAATCTAGGCCGTGCCGGATAGCTCTAATTAAAAACACCAACGTTGCGAAAGGCCACCCGAATTGTACACTTGCGAAATCTACTGCCCTTTACGCGTTTATTGCTCGTGAAACAAGGCATTTTATAACTTGGATCCCACGAAGCTCTCTGTGTGCACGCTGTATGTTTTGTTCATTTCTCACGCTACATATTTTTATGAGGAAAGTCACATGTGATACTTCCTGCAGAGTCATTGCATGAAGTTTCATCGAAATAGGTCCACTTGTTTTTAAGAGTTTGTAGAGACGAGGAAAACTATTTCGTAAGATCTTTTTCTATAAAAATTTTGTTTAAATACACAAATATGATTCTAAAAATCGAAATAACAATTTAATATATTACATAAGAATCTGAACCTTTTTATATTATTGAAGTAATGTACAGTTTATCTGATGGTAAGTGGTCACAGTCACCCATGGACATCTGCCGTCAACTTCATATAGAACAGGGGTTCTACCTGAAGTCAAACACAGATGCTTGCTTCTCCCGAGTGAGATGATCGGTTCATATAAAAGTGAGCAGAAGACCACGTCCTTCTACCGGAACTCAAGAACTGTTTCACGCTAAGTACTAGTAGAGATGTAAGCGTGACGGTGATACCTGCCCAGAAGAATCCTACTAGTACAATCTTGAAATTTATGTATTTTGTTTGGCCCAATGGCTTTTCCATTTGCCTATTTACTTTGCCTATTTTCAATTTGCCTATTGCCTATTTACTTTAATCTTATAAACACTCACGTTATCACTTTAAACAGATTTTGTTATTGTCTACATTATTTCGTGCATTTTACTTATTATTGTCCTTTCTATTTACAGATCGAACGCAGCAAAGCGACGTTACCTCCCCGTGAAGACTTCTCGGTCGAAGACTTAAGTGCCATTCAGAACCAGTTTACCACAAGCAGTGATATTTAGCCTTAGCTTACATAGTGATAGTGTATAACCGTGATATAGATATAGGATTAAGGTGCTGAGTTTTTAGTGTAAAAAGTAACCAAAAAGAAGCGAAGCTGGCTCCTTACAAGGATATAATGAACTCGTCGAGCATGAGCTCTGCTGTGCCGACAATAAAGTGTGAGGATACGTCTCCGTCGCCAACGGCGGCGCTGGGCACCGACGGGGAAGGAGCCTACAACCTGAGCGTCAACGTCAACCTCAGTTCCGCTATGATGAACTACCTAGCAGTTGAAGGTGGCGACTCCGCGACTCTCCACACTCCTGAGATAGTCAACGATGTTATCACCATGACCAATCCCCTCGACCAGTATAGCTACAATGAAAAAACTTCCAGTTTCAAGGTGAGATGTCTACCTCGAGAATTAAACACCTGAGGAAATATGCGACCTAAATATGTAGATGAGCCGCGAGGCTAAGCGGTCACCATGTTTGTCTGACATGCAATGCGTTCCGGGTTCGATCCCCGGCCAGACAGGCATCTGAATGATGAATTATAATTTTTGTTCTGGGTCTGGCTGTTTGTGTATTCGTCTTTGTGTATTTCCGAGGCACCCACGACACAGGACACGACACGGGAGAAAATCCTAGTGTGGGGTTAGGATGTAGAAAGCGAAAGCGTTATAAATGTCGAATATTCGTTTGAGATTTTACAATGCAATTATTAAATTCCTTTAGTTTAAAGTACAACCATTTTAAATACATACCTTAGTTGTACAAACCATAGTTGTGTATGGTAAACAACTATTTGTACATATTTCAAGTTCATGTTTCAAGTAAACGATAATGCTAATGACAGCCTTGAATTCCAAATAACCACCACAGTGGAATATTTAAGTCAAAATTGGTAGATGCGCAGTAAAACATGATAAGTAAATCAATTATACTAAGTATTTAAACAATACACACACCTTTGAGAACTCTTTTTATTAATGAGAACTCTCAGATGTGCATGTTTCCTCACGATGTTTACCTTCACCGTAAAGCAGTTAAATTCTAATACGCACATAATTTTAGAAAAATCAGTGGTGCGTGGGATTCGAACCCCGGATCCTCGATTGAGAGGCCGAGTTTCAACCATTAGGCTATCACTGCTCATGCTACTGCAAATTACGTCTACCTATGCTTAAGTACAAACACGACTTCCTAATTTCCGAACAGGTTTTAATATCCACTTGTTCAAATATTATATAAACAATAGAGAATTTGGAGACGTTTACTCAGCTAGTTGAAAATTCCACTGAGATTTTCCACAGTCGTCAGTTGAGATTTACGACTCAATTTTACGAGCGAATCGTACGAGCGAGCGAGCGGTTCCTAGCCTTGCGCTTTCACAGATTACTAATTGATCAAAATGCAAGGAGGGTCCTCTGAGCAACTAGGTCTGTTGCACGCGAGGCGCTTTTTCGAATGCAAAACAAGCGTGTTTTGTTGAATTGTTGCCAAGAGTCATTTAGCTGCCACGTCGCTGATCACGTGGCCTGCTATCATTCCCCTTATAAACATTGGATAACACTTGGCGCCATACAATATGAGGTCATGCACCTTATGCAGACTATCTCGGTATTTACTTCGTATGCAACCAGACTTCTCGGCGCCTGTACATAAACTCCCTATCGGGTTATCTATATTTATTTATCGTATAGGTAGATAATATTTGCACTGTAGATTATCTCGTATCGACCTCGCTTCGTTTTATGAATGAGGTTCATTGGGGTACTTCGTACGCTCGGGGGAATTCAGAGCGTGAAATGACAATTGGACAAAGGAATAATTATCTGATGTGACACGTTTAATGGCGCTAGAAATAATGGGAGTGGCGATTAAGAGTAATTAGTACACTAAATCTGATAGGCTCAACTATTTTGTTACGAAATTCTATTTAGAAAAAAAAATAAACAATTTTCATCGCTGTGATATAAAAAGTTTAGCATTATTTAAAGGTGTGTAGGTATTGAATATCTAAGAGGAAAATTAATTGGTATTTTAAATGTAATTACAATACTCTTGCATTTAAATGAATTTTCCAGCGATGAATTAGCATTATCGTTTATTAGAAGCATATTAACATACCTGATTAGGTAGGTGGGAGTAAAGAACTCAGTGGTGTTAGATACTTGTAGCTACTGCCGTGGAGTGTCTGTTCTGTATTGTATCGCTGAATAATACCACTCTATCTCCTAGTCTGGATGTCTTAGGAGGCGACCACGAGACAAAATCCTGGAGATAGGTAGCAACGTCTTCCTGTGTAACATGTATCTACTGCGTTCATTTATACTAACAAGTATGCCAGGCGCGTTGATTATTGGTAAATACCCCCATTAGACCGGGAAGGGGGGACTATATGCAGATGTTAATCTTCAAAAGGCTGATGGATGAATGGATACAACTATTAACCTATGGCTTATTTTATTTTTCTATATTCTGGGCTGAAAAGTATAAAGCATGAATAGATGACACTGAATTTTTATATGAATTAAGGATAATAACAAATGGGATAATAGTTTATTTACAAATACGATTAATAATGTATTGTCTTAAATCACACATTTTATTAAATATTACGATCCGTAGATGTTAATGATTTTCGAAATCTCCGCTCGTGTTGCTCTCTAGCCATATTTCTACTTGCCCGGCAATAGGACATATAGAGGGTTGCAACCAAGACAGCTTTTTCATTTATTCTATTCAAAGTGGATTATATTCATTTATTTTTACAATGGCTATTGGTAAAGTGTCAAAGACTGCATTTTACCTAAATTAAGCAAGTAAATTATGCACAGAAAAACATAAACGAATTTCCAGGCCAGTTGACGTCATTGAAAGTAAAATCAATCATTAGCGTTGCACGTTGCACGGAACTCATTTCCCTTATCGTTCCAGAGCGGAAGCGGTAACGACTCCAACTCCTCGATGTCCAACTCCTCGGCCACGTCGCCGGCCTCGGCAACTCCACCCAGCATACAAAAGGTAATTTACATCGCATTCAAATGCAAGCCGCAGTCACATCTGCGTATACATTTCCATACATTTATAACACTGTTTATAATTATCATCAGATAACGCCTCGGTTCTATACATACGTAATGAAATGTTCGATTCCGTTTAACTGTTTATTGATTTGTGATCGCTTTAAAGGAAATGGAATTTGACATAAACCTTATCAAACTAAAAAAATAGTGAGAAACATATTTTGTTGGTTAATTATACTACTTTGTTATAGACTCATTCATCTCTTTTCCGATTTATTTCGTGTTCGTTATTTTACTATAATAATTATTAGGTATACTGATAGTAACGAATTAAATAAAACACAAATAGTGCAACTTTCACTTGACCAAAAGTTAAATGTAATATAACATTTGTAATAACTGGGCTAAAGTTAAAGATATAATATAAAAGTATTAATATTTTTTTATAATTTATAGATAATAGTTTTAGTATCTAAAAGGTAATTTAAAAGATCAGTATCTAAAGAGGTTTACAAAAATAACAGCGGCAAGGAGGGTAGATAATTATCAAAATAATTGCTTTAAATGACACAGATAAATTGAAAACATAACGTTACACGAGAATAAATATAATACTTGTATAGTTGCAGTTTTTTGTAAATATTTTATAACTAGTTTAGTTCTGCAATTTTTAGTTTTGCAGTAGGTAGTTCGTGCCTGAGTAACAAGATTTCTTAAACAATGATAATGTCCTGTATAAATCGTCGCTAGATAAAATCTGAATTACGTTTTAAATTACTTTTTGTAATAGTTACAGTTATTAGGGTTCCGTAGCCAAACGGCAAAAATCGGAACCCTTATAGATTCGTCATATCTGTCTGTCCGTATGTCACAGCCGCTTTATTCGGAAACTATTAAGACTACAGAGTTGAAACTTGGTAGATAAGTGTATTCTGTTAACCGCTTTCCGAATTATGTTGAGAGCTATGCCTTTTCAAAGCAGTAAAATGAGTGTCACCCTCCCCCCCTCTAACTTTTAAACTAAGACAGTGAAAAATCTATATAAAACATATGTTGTAGATGTCAAGGAAAACTTTCAACGAAAATTAGTTCGGACAAAATACGTTTGACAGTTTTTGTTTATTACATGGGCAATTACTGATAGCTCCAGTATCTAGAAGATAAATATTAGAAGTGAGATAAATTTGAAATAGATCTAGGTTTCCGCTATACCGTATATTGGCGGTTCAAGTTTAAATTGCTAGTGCATTAGTAGTATTAGTATTAGCTAGAGCTATTCCCTATTAACACGAAGAGTGAAATAACGTGATAAGCTTGCGATGTTTAGTTTGTGTCCGTAGTTGTTTGCACTTTACCCGACTTTACCGAAAACATAAAAACAAAAAAACCAGACTGTTTAAAACGATTTTTTTGTTAAATATAACGTTTTTGTCAAAATAGTCTACTAAAAGTATGACGGTATAATATATTTAGATAGGTCTATTTACGAGCTTTCATTTGATACCCATATTGTCGTAATAGTAAAAAAAAGTCCCATTCCCCCATTTTCTTCTATTTCTAGGCGCCATTTTTAAAAAATATACCTATATCCTATGTCACTCTGCAAACTAAGAAGATTCTCATGTTATGCCATACGTCATAATCCGTCAAGCTGTTTGGGCTGTAGCGCGTGCCAAAGAAATGGACATATATAAATACAAATATACATACATACATACGCTCGAAAAACATCGCCCCACTTCGCGCAGTCGGGTAAAAAGAAGATACCTACTTACTTTTGAGTAATTCTTTACCACGATTAAGGATGTGTCAACTTTGCCCTATTATAATTATTCAGATCATGTGAGCGCAAGTCGTTGAGCTACAACTCAATCGCTTGCATAAATCAGTACGAGAACAGTCTTTTCGATTGACACACGTCTTCATCCGATATTTTCCCCTCAGGGATACATTTTTAAAAATATTGTGCAAAACTTTGAGCTTCTAGACCACATTTGAGCTTTGTGTTGTCTATCAGTAAGTAAAACTTTTATGAAGATGGTTCTAGCGTTGAGTAGGCCATGTTAATATTGTTTATTCATACTAATTGAATCACGGTAAATTTTCACGTAAAACGATTCTGTTTATTTGTCGAGTGGTGGCAATTTATTCATATAGGTTATTAAAGAGTAGCTGCACGATTTGATACCGCGTATAGTTCACGATCTTACATTTCACGGATCATATAAAAATGAAAGCATAATTCTGCTATTATTTCTTGACCGTGAATTACGAAGGACACAAGTCTATGTAATGTTTCACAGGTACGGCTATATGCAATAGAAATAGGTCCAAATTAGTAGGTGGAGATCTGAGCTAGTTCTCAACTCCGGTTCAAATTCTTCGATAGTAGGTTGTACAGCTCACGCATTTTTATCTAGACCCAAGTGTTACCTGAGCGCTCAGGTATGTAGTACATAACTAATACGAGTGCGTCTGCATTTTCACATATGGTTTTTTGGTATGTACGCAAGAATTCTAAACTTTTTAGGGCAACTTACATTCGATCTAGCCTTTACGCTAGCCCTTCCAAAGAATGATGAGTAAAAATTTAATGTACATTGTTAAATATATAAAACAAAAAAAAACCGACTGCTTAAAACGTTTTTTACCCGACTGCGTCAGAAGGAGGGTAGTATTTTGCGAGCGTATGTATGTATTTATATGTATGTGTGTTTGTTTGTTCATTTTTTGGCACGCTCTACAACCCAAACGGCTTGACGGATTGTGACGTATGAAATATCATTAGAATCGTTTCAGTTTGAGGAGTGACATAGGCTAATTTGATAGCATAGCATACCATAATTTGAAAAAATTGCGCCTGCAAATAGAGGAAAAAGGGGCGGAGCGGGACAACTCCATCTGAAGCAGTTGATTAAAAATCAAGATCCAATATCGTTACCGATTCGGAAAGTATTTGTTTTCGAAAATGCTAATTATTTTGCAAGTACAGACTTCCAGTTAATTTTACTTATTTCTAACCATATCGTTGTCAATTACGTTCAATATCACAAATGACGCACGTAAGAAACACCCGGACTATTATGACACCCACGCTCCAATACCGTAACAATTCAATCAAGCAGCCTTACAATTGCATGTCTATCAATGGGAGTATATAGCTTTGTAAGGGGACACAAGAGCAGCGATCGGCGAAAATATGCTCGTCTCTGTATTTTTTCTAACCCTATTCGAAGCGAGCGTTGGTAATAAATAGACTTCGAATTTTACCCGACTTTGACTTTGACGACGCGCGTGGCGGAGCGGTCACAATCGATCTGACACGCACTGGGTCCTGGGTTCAATCCCAGGTCAGAGAGGAATGTGAATGATGAGTTTATATTTCTGTTCTGGGTCTGGGTGTGCGTGTATTCGTCTTTATGTGTCCATGGCACCCACGACACAGGAGAAAAGCGTTTAAGCGTCTATATAACAGTGAGCCGGCATTCACACATATGTGGGTGGTAACGCGTGGTCAAACCATAATCGTTCCACCACATTGCAAGTCCTTGGCCATGTTTCATCCATAATAGTGACCAAAACTATCGTGGGCATTTCCATAAAAATGTGCAGAGTAAAACCTAATTTATACGTTTGTACGTGTGGCCCAGCCGATGGAGCTATAACGAGTCCGGCGCCGGACAGAAACCAGTCCGCGCAAATTAAATATGTAGGAGTCCACGCAGGGCTGCGACATCTTGGTTAATTACTTGTGTCTATTTATATTCGCTATATGACCTAGTAAATAAAATTTCTAGGTTTCAATGTCGGATTGAGTAGGAACGAGTAAATTTGTTATGAAAAAATGCGATGTAAATTTTTCGTGTTAAATTGACCAAATATAAGGGTGCTGACACGACGCAAAATAAAAGCACTATTTCTATTTCAGGTGGTAGACCCGGTTATGTTGGGAAAATTAATTTTCGACCCGGGAGACACTTCCGCCACACCTATTTTTAGCGTGAAGCAATTCTTGCGCTTCGTTGGAAGGGCGTGGCTGCCGGCTCACTTATATATTAGGCGACCATCTTAATCTGTAGGAATAGCAATATATCTGCGATCGACATCTGTTCTATATGAAGTTGCTTACAGATGTCCTTGGGCGCCATTCACCATTAGGTGAACTGCATGCTCATTTGCTTTTTTAATCAGATAAAAACAAAGAAACAAATAGATGGGCTGATCAGTCGCCCAACCAATGAAATAGTTTACTTAATTGTATGTCGGTTATGACAAAAACAACGTATTATATTGTCTAAATATTTATATGAAGCATATTACTAATAATCTATATTTGATATTACTTTTAACCTTTGTATAAAAGAAGTTTCGAGTATTGAAACACATATTTTATAATTACATATATTTTTTTAGATATGCATAATTTTATCACAAAAATACAACATCGCTTATGTTAAGCTATTATTGGGAAGTAATTGTCGCACATGTATTTTTAAAAGCACATTTACTTTGGCATTTCTCGAGCATACGAGTACATCCTATCTATTAGTTAGTAACACATATTATGGCACGCGTTGACCCTGCTTTAAAAAGTGTAAGGATGTTGTATAATTTGAATGACGTGATACTGATATAAAGCATTCCAACTTAAGCCAGTGACAGTAAATCTATAATCTATATCGTGCCGATTATAGCAGTTGCCATAACTACGTGATAACTCGGCGTGGGGCGCCCCAGGGGCGATATCGTATAATAGGGGGAAGCGAATACATTAATACGGCGATTGAGCCTACTGGAGTACCTCTCAGATAAACTTAGTTATATCCAACATTATTGAGATATGTTTTTTTTAATTTTACTATTTTGATAGCATTTTTAACAATGTTATTATTAAATTATTTTAATTTCAATTTAAATAGTCGCGATTTTTAATTACTTTATAATACTAACTTGTTAAAACTAACATTTACAGCAATCAAAATGTACATATATATAAGACAGTAGAGTTCAATAAGCAATAATTTTGATTGTTTGAGCCTTTGTTCAATTAATACCGTATAGGTATTTTTTACACCTATTCTGTTATCATTGTCTTCATTTATATTTTTTTACTGTAGGACTTATAGAAATTATACTACAGAAATATTTAGGACCGTTACTATTAACTTATGTATTATTTGAACTGTGCACACACAACGTACACATCTTTAATGTATATATTCATATATTTTTAGTATGTAAATGTAATATAAAATGAATTTTACAATAAATAAATCATTTGCGTCCCTACGGTAGAAGCGGGCGTAGCGAGAGCTTTGTCATTACAGGGCGTCAGCGCCCGCTGGAAGCAGACATTTTTATCAACGTAATGCAGCTGAAAGTGAGTTATACTCATATTACCCGGAGAAATATCACGAAAATATCACGTTTTGTGACAGGAGTAGGTAGTACTTACTGTAGTGCAGGCCGGATGTTTTATAACTGCAGGAGGCATTAGTAGCAAAGGTAATCGATTTTTTTTAAAGAATAATCTAGCAAACAAGCATGCAGTCCACCTGATGGTGAGCGGTAACTGCCGCCCATTCACAAATGTCTTCACCTTCATATAGAACAGGAGTTCTATCAGAAGTCGATCACAGATGCGTTGCTACTCCCCAAGACCGAGATGGTCACCTTATGAAGGAAACAAAAAAACTGCTTCACGCTAGAAATAGGTGTGGCGGTGGTACCACCCCGGTCGTACTATACTGGTTCACCTCGTAAATTAAAAATTTTGTACATCCTACATATCTGTTTTTCCTTTAACTACTCTAATTGTCTGGAAGGGATCATTATCTCAGTGTATCTTATATTATACGCAATTATTTTGGTCATATGTTTTTTTTTTTATAAATATGAAGTAGCAAACAAGCAAGCAGCCCACCTGATGGTAAGTGGTTACTGCTGCCCATTTGTAAGCAACTTCATGTAGAACAGGGGTTCTATCTGAAGTCCATCACAGATGCGTTGCTACTCCCGAGGACTGAGATGGTCGCCTCATATAAAAGTGAGCCGGCAACCACACCCTTCCACCGAAACGCAAGAACTGCTTCACGCTAGAAATAGGTGTGGCGGTGGTACTTCCCCGGTTGAACTACATTGGTTCTACCACCTGGCTAAATAAATATTTTGATGTAAGGATCGCTAACAGTTGCTACTCCCGATGACTAAGATGGTCGCCTAATATGAAATTCAGCCATACCTCTCCAGTCGAACCATACTCATTCCACGACAGAGGAAATGTTAGTTGTTAATATACAAAAATGTCAGTCTATATGAGCCAAAGACTCTGACGAGTGATATATTAAATATTGATAAGGAATAAATCCCGCCAACAGTACATTATTCAAGCAAGTAGAACGTAGGATAATAGCATAATATATTCTCTTTAGTACATCGACGTCACACCTGCTCACAACCGCGACCTAACACTGTTTGAACTAAAGATCCTCTATGTTGTAGCTTTGTTATGACAGCCTGAAAAATTGAAATTAGTTTAACACAAAATATATGTATATAAGACGAACATTACGTACTATTTATAACTAAATATTGTAATTATTAGCAATGATAGCTTAGTACACATTTAGGCATTGTGAACTACTCTTAAAAGATGGCACGGATTAAAGTTAGGATAAATATGTTTATCACACATATTTATCCTAACTTTAATCCGTGCCATCTTTATTAATGACTTTGATGATGATGAAGTTTTGAGTTGTTTATTGGGATATTTTATAATAATTTAATCTTTCTTTTTGGGCTTCTATTTACCAAACAGATAAAACAGTTATACAAAAAAAAGTTAAATTTCTTAGTGAAAGAGATATCCAAGTTTTCGCAGAAAGTTTAAAGCGGTTTATAAAAGTGTAGAGAATAAAAACCTACTTGCAACAACCCTAACTCTACCGTAACATTACTTCCATGCCGTGAAAAATAAAATACACTTTTCTACTCGACTGTACACACTAACTGTGAGCCTTATCTAACCTAACAGACCAGTTAGTTCCATTGTGCGGCGTGAAATTCCAAAAAATGAATATTGCTCTTCTGTGTGCTCTAATAATCGTTACGGGTGATACGGATGGCTTCCACGAGAATGCAAGAACATCTCATAAGCAGGAGACGGGACAGAGGATACTTTTAAGAAAATTGCAAACTTTTCAACGCGCCGACCCCAAAGAGAAAACGGCGACGTGGAACCAAATTTTGGCAGACGCGCTCGTTAATCGCATAAAGATCTTCTCATTCAACAAAGCAACGGAGAGCGAACTACGGAATAACGTCGACACCGAAAGCAATTTCCTAACGAATTGCATCAGTCAGATGATGCATTTGTACAAACGATTTTTTTACGATAGGAAACGCATTGATAATTCGACTGAATTAAATAAAGAAGAGAGAAAGGTCGAAAATAATGCAAATAAAGAAATAATTGAATCTGAAAAGGATTTGGTAGATCCAAAAGATGAAGTGGAGATAGTCGAGCCGAGGTATCACGGTAAACTGTGTGTAAACTGCGACAAAAATACCGACGAGACAGTTGGGAAAGGAAGTGAAACAGTTGAAATAACCGAAAAAGCTCCAACTGTGACGGACTGCCCCGATGGATTAGTGGCGAGCGGGGGAGGCTGCACGGATGCTAAATCCAAATTCATTTTGTCTATACCGTATCAATGTCCGACTGGATATAGGCGGGATTGGCTCGGCTACTGCCGACCTCTCTTGTGATGTGGAGTTTGTTTACGAGGATTCGGGAATATTTTCGTGATTGAGAGTGACTGCATATCGTCATATTGATTCAATTTGGTGTGTCGTAGTTTCCTGTGTTTAAAGTAGAAATAAAAGTGAGAGCTACTTACTTTTAATTATTTGTTTAGTTAAATAACCATTTATTCATTTTGTTGTTTCTGGGTGCTCTTGACGATTTACTCAATCATTTTTGATTTATTGAAAGACCTTAGTTTAAAGTTATTTAAAAAGCTTAATCTACTTATTTTATTTTTAATTTACATAGGAATGTACTTTATATTTTGTTATGAAGTGTAAGACGTATCTCTAATAAAATTCAGCTACTAATAAAATCGATTACAAGATTGTACATTCACTTCATCATCCTATCTCCCGTCATACTTTCCCCTTTTTCTTTTTATAACGAATACAGCCCTGAATACGGCCAGAATGATCTTTCGAATGAAAGATTTTAAAGTGTTTATTAATGTTTACAATGTCTTTCGTTAAACGTTAAAGTAACACAGTAAATCAAATAGAAAATTTTGTTTGCGTTTATATGGATATGTAGGTTCACTTTGTATAATAGTAATTAGTGCTCGTTTATTTAATTACTTTAATTAATGTCGCAAAAATTACAATATTGCATTTATTCATGTACTGTTTGCGATTAGCGTACCGTAACGTAGCGTAGCGTTGAATATCTTCATGAAAACATTACTTATCAATTTAAACAATATATTTCTTTTTCTAGATTAATTTCCCTTACTTTAATCTGATAATTGTATGGGTAACAAATTGAATAGAAACATGGATATAGGACAGGATTTTAGGACGGTGGTGTTAATACCCAATAACAATTTAAACGCGTTTGTACTGGTGGTAATAGATACAGGTGTAAACACATACATAAATATCTCCGTCCTCACTACAATTGCGATTATGACTTGACGACCCGCGTGGCCGAGCGGTTACCATACCGATCTAACGCGCAGTGGGTTCCAGACAGGCATCTGAATGATGAGTTTAGATTTTTGTTCTGGGTCTGGGTGTTTGTGTATTCGTGTTTGTGTGTCCATGGCATCCACGACACAGGAGAAAATCCTAGTGTGGGGCTATGAGTGTAGTGTAGAAACCGTCTTAGTGTGTTTCAGTCCCTTGCAAAAGACAGCTGTAACTTTTTTTGTGTAAAACAATGTGTTACGTGGTTTGTGGTGCTAACTAGATAATATATTTTAAATATTGTTGAAAGTATAATCCTTTAATTCAATTTTTTTCATTTCATTCAGTTTTTTTATAACTCAAGGAAAACTACAGGGCAGAACAATTGCAAAACAAAATACTGTTAAATTCATCATACAATGAAACAAATATAAAATCTCAAACAACACTGGTTTATTTCAATGTTAATATTTAAAAGCCTTTGACGTCTAAAACACTAGCGCAGGCACTGGCTGGTTCATAATATGTCTGAGTGTGCAATGTTCTCTGTTTATGTATCGTGTTATAATACAGGAAACACTTGGGTTATTTTGCAGCATACATTGTTAATTACATTTGTCGTTACCCATAAAAGGTTTGACCCTGCACCACTCCAATTTCTGCCTAATAACAAGTGTCAAGTGTGACTGTACATACTCGTTTGCTTCTTACATGTTATAAAGAAATTCGACGAAATTTGAACTATAGTTTTTACCCGGCTGCCTCAGAAGGAGCGTAATGTTTTTCGAGCGTATATATGTATGTTTGTTTGTATGTATGTCCATTTCTTTGACACGAGTAACAGCCCAAACGGCTACAACATATGATATATCATTAGAATCGTCTCAGTTTGTATAATGACATATGCTATATATTTTTTAAAAATGGCGCCTGGAAATAAAGGAAAAAGAGGAGGGGAGAGACAATTTTTTTATTATAACGACAATATGGATATCAAATGAAAGCTAGTAAATAGACTAATCTAAATATATATTGTAATACTTTTACTTGACTGTTTTGACAAAAACTCATATAAACGTTAAATTACCAACAAATATTTTGTTTTAAGAAGTCGGGTTTTATGTTTTTAACAATGTTTCTAGTGTACTAAAATGTTATTGTGTAAGTCTAAGTACCTTACCGCACTCAATAAACTAGAATGCTGCCGTGTTTAATACCTCTGCACTCCGAAATTACCTATCTTCGTGATTTGTAGTTCTTGGAACCCCAAGCATTTTTTCAAAAGTTATTTTTTATTTATTACGCAAGAGAACTCAGAAATGATACGGTACTAGTTTATTTTTTCCACAGATTACAATGTGTGTAAACCCACACTACCAGACAAAACTCGATGAGGTAAGTAGGCCTCTACCGTATTTTCAATCAAAGCAAGTAATTTCGGCCAAAGTCTCCACATCAGACAATCGGCCAGTCAATTTCACGCAGCGCCGGTCTTCAAAGATCGAATGTACTTCCACAACACGTTTGAAGGTACAAAAACGAAAATTAACTAGCTCCCAATAATATTGTGTTAATGCCCTTTGTACGCTATTGACGACCCGCGTGGCCGAGCGGTTACCATACCGATCTAACGCGCAGTGGGTCCCGGGTTCGATTCTCGGCCAGACAGGTATCTAAATGATGAGTTTAGATTTCTGTTCTGAGTTTGGGTGTTTGTGTATTCGTGTTTGTGTGTCCATGGCACGCACGACACAGGAGAAAATCCTAGTGTGGGGCTATGAGTGTAGAAAGCGTCGTCTTTAAAGCGTCTATTTAAGAACTGGATTATTTTTAGCTGGAAACCTAAACTCGCCGCAACCAATTTAAATGAAAGGCATAACAGACTAAATTTTATCTTACCGATAATTGATTAATTGTTTCTTACACCTCCTAATATAGATATCAAATGAAAAAAAATACGAAGAACAAAATGATATTACTAATCAGCTTGTTCTCAAAAACTTTTCCATATATTCCTCTTGATTATTCTAGATCAGTCGTTGCTATAGATACCGTTATTCATCTTTTCATATCTCCCCTCTTTTCCTCTATTCCGAATGATTCCATGTTTATTTTTTATTTCTTCCATTGTTCTATTGTACGTTACTTTACTTTCTATTAAATGAGATGACTTAGTAACCTATCCGAGGTATATGTTTTTCTTTTACCTTTTATTAGAAAAAGGCCCTTTGTCGCCCTCTGTCTATTTTGTTTCTACCTTATTTGTCGATTCGACGTCACATGTCTGATCCAGTCAATCAGAGCCGTTTGATCACGGGCACGTTGCCTTTCTTGCGTAATCACCGTGAAATTGATGCTCGATTGCTCGAAAATAAAACTAGTTTAACCCGTAGGTTAAATTCGTATCTTTCCATGTGACTGGAAATGAAGGTTTTGAAGATGGAACTCTCCAAGGATCGATAGTGGTGGAACCACAGCCTGTTTCTGCCTCATTTTATTTTGTTATAACTATTATGTATGGTCAAAACTTATATGAGTAATTTAAATTTAGCCCTTAAACAACAAAACACCTAATACTGACCTCATGTAGAACTGGACAATATTTTTTGTTTTAATATTCATTTTTAGCTAGATTCTCTTTCATCATCAGCATCATCAGGCTTGCCAAAATCCTCATCCAATCTCAGTAAAAATCATGTTCCACTTTGTCTGTATATAAGGAACTAAATTAGTAAGTTCCGTAGATCTAACCTATATTCCGATAGGTAATTACTACAGTCGATTAAAATGGGGAAGTGGAAGATATGTCTTTATTTTGTATTGGTCTTTGAGCGCATTTACAAATTGTCAGTTACAATATTTTTTCGTACACTACCCCCAGATCGGAATGAAATCTCAACTGAAAATAGCTGGAAAGAAACTCGGTCAGATTTTTCTTTGAATTTTTTTTTTAAATGTACATAGTATATCCGGCATTAATTTCAATTGCGGGCTTGCCTCTAAACTAGTTTAACTAGCATTGCTATCTCAAAAACCTGATAACAGAATATCTCTAGTTTAGAAACGTCAACATAGGTAACCAGCGAGTAATTATTCCGTAGGCCGCTCCACATCATACGGTTCTCTCGGCGCTCATTAAGACTTCGTTAGTTTGACTAATTACGGCGCGGCGCGACTAACGCTGCCATTAGTTTTGCTTCAAATTGTTTGTTCTAGTTGTTTTGGTTTTCTCAAATAAAGAAACACGCGCGTTAGTTATAACAGGTGTAACTTTTCGTTTGTTGGTTTTTTGGGTATTGTATTGCTTACTTGATAAAAACAATTTTTGGAGCTCTCCAAATTAACAAAATTGTATTTATTAATAAATTGCCTTTTACAAGCCTTTTACAGTGACATGCAGAAAAAAATGTTTTTATCAGTGTGTACGTGTATTGAGAACTGGGAGTATAATAGTAAGTTTATGCTACAAAATATACGAGCTTACATTTCTAAGTACGTTGCGGGGGAAAACGTAAAATGTATAATAGCTTCGGACAAGCTATGCTAGTTAACTTGGACATGGCGATCAATAAAACTAACAAATTGAATACTAAATTAAATAAATCACTGAAAATGCATGTAAATGACATAGGATTTTTTATGTTAAAAGTATATAAATAAAAATGAGTACGTCTATTGTTCATGTTGTTTTTTTGCAGGATACCGAAAGACGTATACAGAAATGACTAAATCACGATTAAGTATCTTACATCAGTGGTAAGGCTCTACCACACTATAACACACACAATTCGCGGTGCTCATTAAGACTTCGTTAGTTTGACTAATTACTGCGCGGCGCGACTAACGATGGCTCTAATTTGAAGCAAATTCAAATAAACAATTTGAAGTTCTAGTTGTTTTGGTTTTCTCAAATGAAAGAGATACGCATGCTAGTATAACAGATGTAATTTTTTTTCTGGCTTATTCACTATTCACAGGCTTACTTGAAGTAACACTAGCGTCCAAACCAACATAATCAAAGTTTTTTTGGACACTTTGCCTCATCCATTTATTTATATGAAACTGTCACGTGAAAGAGTTTAATTTTATCCGTCTATCTACATGTACATTTTGAAATACATATTTGTCCTGGACTTTATTTAATAAGAACTGGGAGTATAATATATATGTTTATGCCACAAAATACCTGAGTACACGAAACCATAAAATGTTTAATAGCTCCAAGTGGAACTATGCCAGTTAACTTGAACATTGCTATCGATAAAACCAGTGATATTAAAACTTCAAGTAAATAAATTACTATGAAAAATAATCAAAATACCATAATATTTTTTCAAGTTTAAAGTATGTTCCTTAAGGTGGTAGAACTTTCTCAAGTTGGTATAACCAGTGTACCAGTTTGACGACCCGCGTGGCCGAGCGGTTACCATACCGGTCTGACGCGCAGTGGGTCCCGGGTTCGATTCCCTGCCAGGCAGAAATATGAATGATGAGTTTAGATTTCTGTTCTAGGTTTGGGTGTTTGTGTATTCGTCTTTGTGTGCCCATGGCACCCACGACACAGGATAAAATCCTAGTGTGGGGCTATGAGTGTAGAAAGCGTGGTTTTTTTTTTAGTGTAGTTAGACCGGGGTGGTACCACCGCCATAACTGTTTCTGATATGAAGCAGTTTTTGCGTTTCGTTGGCAGGGTATTGTAGCCGGCTCACGTATATATGAGGCGACCATCTCAGTCCTCAGGAGTAGCAACGCATTTATGATCGACTTCATATAGAACCCCTGTTCAATATGAAGTTGCTTATAAATGTCCATGGGCGGCAGTAACCACTTACCATCAGGTGGACTGCATGCTAATCGTTTGCTTATTCATTTTTATCTATTTAAAACGTCTATGTTTCTGTAGTAACGTTTTAAAAACCGCAAACAGATATGACTAAACCACGATACAGTATCTTACGTCAACAGTAGTAATTATTGCGCAGGCTCTACCACTGCAACATACACAGTTGGCGGTGCTCATTAAGACTTCGTTAGTTTGACTAATTACTGCGCGGTGCGACTAACGCCGCCTTTAGTTAGGAAGCTGTTCTGTTTGCTTTCGATAGAAAAATGTATAGAAACTACTTTTGAATGATGATGAAGTAAGCTTGGTCGATAGTTCGTAACAAAGCTAACCAAGACTCAACAAAGTTAAACTACTACCTTCGGAACTAGTTTCTGCAGCTTGCAGGCTAAGTTGGAACGCTACACAGATTAGATAAATATTAGTTACTAAGTTAGTCCCGTATGGTCAGGAATGCCGTTTAGTAAAGTTTGTCAGACAATTTGCACAAGTCAATATTGCGTTTATCGTTTTAATTAGTTGAAATTAGTACTTCAAAACTAAATTAAGTTCTTCTAAATTTATATTTCTTATTTCTATTTAGTGATTCAAACTATATGTTTCCTTTATACTTTATATTAATATAGTTTTTCCTGTTAATATTTTGTATGTATGTATGTATATTATGAAATTATATCTTTGGATGGTCCCATGTAAAGCTAGATTTGATGTAATAATAACTTCTAAAATTTCTTTGGCATTTCTGCTTAAATGTTTTGAATCATACAATTCTCAATTTACCACTTTATAGTTTGACAGGCATATGTAGTGCCTTGATATATAAGATTTTATATCTGTTTCCATCGCTCCTAATTAAATTACTATAAACAAATTATTAAATAACCAACTACTATGTTAAATAGCAACAACATATAATTTGCAAACATGCTGAAGTTGGCAAGTTCAGGTTAATGCAGTGCGAAACTCGAGCCGACACTGTCGAGGTGTCTACAGTGTCAGCTACAGTGCCTAGAGAACGACACCGTTTCCATTGCACGTGACGTTAAAAAAATTTACAGCCGTGGAAACCGACTTCCAAATATTAACGACGAAAATAGAAATTTGTTGAAGGTTTCAAGGTCCTAAGAATCTTTTGTACATAGAATCCAGAGGTGTCACTGCCTATTTCTGCCTAATACAAGCAGTCTTAAGGCTTGGTGTTATTAGGTAGAAAGTCCTGATCTAAAGGATATAAGAAAAACATACTTATCTGAAGTTTTCTATCGTAAACGCCACGCTCAAGTCACACATCTGTGGCCAATTTCAGGCAAGACTCTGTTCTTATCTGGTATTGACGTCAGATGTGCATAGGATGCATTAACGTCGTTGAACTTCGTCTTTATTTAATTTAACTCATTAGTACAAAAAATTAGAATATAGATATATACCATCTTTATCCCTGTAGTACCGGGACCGGAATAGGGCTACGGTATCCCCTGCCTGTAGTAAGAGGCGACTAAAAGGGGGCTTCCGGGGCTGCGGGCGGCAACAGTGAGAGCACGCACCGTCCAGTCCAGTGACCCCGGGAAGGACGGCGGCATGTGTCGTCGCGTGCCGTCGTAAATATCTGAAAGAACGGTGAGCGCTTATGTTCACCGGGAAAGAGACCAAAAGAGGTATTGCGCTTGGAGGACTCCGGTTGCGTTCCGTTGGAGATCCCGGAGTCCTCCACACAGCGCTGAGGACGGCCACTGCGGGGGTTATAGTGCGGTAAAAATCCCACATAACCCGGCGTCGCTCCCAAAGCATCGCGTACCTTTTGAAGGATTCTCCCTCGAAAACAAAAAAAGATATATACCACCTTAAAATTAAAGGAAGTGGCCCAAGTTTGCTACCATAGAATAATGATTCAATGAAGCGTTGCTTTTTAGATACGCCTCCGTCCCTGAGTTCTTACGTGGGATTTGGAGTTCCATCGCCGGTCTGGTCAGTGTCAATTTTTCTTTGTTTTCACACATTCAATACAAATTTATGTTTTAATAACTAGAATAATAAATAAATAATATTCGATCACTACATAATTGATACACTCAAAGCTGAAATCCACTTAATTGACTGTTAAATTTGTTTATTATTTAATACAAATTACTGACGTGGTACCATGGAAACTCACCCAAACGAAGTCGTGGGTACCGAAGTTATGCGTTCCAAACTTGGGCAAACGCAGGTGGTAACTACGACTCTACTATATCCTCGCCATCATAACTAGGCCTCCCGTGCCCCCCGCTATGTAATCAAAATATTATGACTTAGGGAAACATGTACTTGGACCTAGAGTTCTAGACACACTAGCCGTTAAGCAATTATATTTATTGAAGAGGCGCAAATTAATACCCGTATCCAGATGATATTAAGGTCTATGTATAGCAGTAATATAAACTAATGAGTACCTTAACTGAGTAATAAAATAAACTCTTTGTAGCTATGATTGGGTAGGAAATTCAGTGGTAGAATTGTCGTTAATATGTAAATGATATTTCTCTCACTTTTGTAGTTTTGCAATAAACTGACCGTATCTTTTTTTTCGAGGGGAAAACTCTGAAAAGGTACCCGTCGCCATGAAAATGAAGCCGAGTTATGCGGCTTCACTTCACCGGTAGCCGTTCTTGACACTGTAAAGAAGAGTTCGGGATGTCCAAATGAACCCAACCAGACTCCTTGGAGTTCTCTCCCTCTCGAGCTTCGCCCAGGTGGGCGTATAGGTCTACCACACTGTCTGCTGTTTACGACGATATGAGACTACATATACCGTCTCTCCCGGGTTTGGCCGGACAGTTCGAGCTCTTAGTCTTGCCGCCCGCAACCGGGCCTCCCTTTTTGTCACCTTTTACAACAACCAGGGGATACCGTTGCCGTTTTCTGGTCCCGGAACTATAAGGGCAAACCGCCCTTTTTTATATGATTGAAGTAGCGAACGAGCATGCAGTTCACCTGATTGTAAGTGATTTGCTGCCCATGGACATCTGTAAGCAACTTCACATAGATCAGGGGGTTATATCTGAAGTCGATTAAAGATGGATTGCTACTCTCGAGCACTAGGATGTTCGCCTCAAATACATGTAAGCCAGCAACCACTCTTCCACCGAAACGCAACAACTGTTTCACGTTAGAAATAGGTGCGGTGGTGGTATCTCCACTACGCTAATTCTACCACCTGGTCGAAGAAGATGGTAGAACCCTTCGTGACTGAACTGTAGCAGCGCTGCCATATCCGTTTTTTGCATTTACCAAAAAAATCCGCGTTGTTGTTATCTGTTCCCAAATTATTAAATGGAAAAGGTTCCTAAAGTATCCTCAGAAGTAACTCCACGTCTGTAGCAAGATAAGAGTTACGAAATATTTTTATGAATACACATCAGAAATACGCGCTTACATACATTTCCGTTATTTATCCTAAGCATTAAGTTACCTATCATAAAACAACGGTAACTTTAGTGCGCAGCCGACAATGACGTCACAACTCCTCAGGGTTGCGCATTATCGTAAAACTCCATGCGTGTATTGTTTTCTTGGGCGATTTAGTGAAAATATTGCGGGGTCATGTTAAGGGGGATTGCACATGGTTGCTTCGCTGTGTAAAAGCGGAGAATATTTAAGACGTCACCCATTATTGTCCCACTGCATATTTTTTTCTAATTCAAAGTAAACAATTAAAACTCATAATTTAGTAATTTTTTTTCGGTAATTAAACAAAAGTAGGAGGAAATGTAAACTTTATCTAAATGAATTAAAAATCTTAATAAAGTATTTATCCAATAAAAGCGTATTTTATTCCTTTTGCCTGTTTCATCTGGAGTAAAACGTAACATATAAAATTTATAAAAAGAAGGCATACTTTAACTTCATTATGTATGTTCGTTGTCGTCAGAGGCAACTATAAAACAAAATGCAGGAGATAGATCGCATCTTCCTGTACAGTATTAATTATTGGATAATATCTTTTCAGGCAATTGCTCTCAGAAAGCTGATGGGTGGATATGAATATATGTTTTCGAGTAAAAATTGAACAAAATTGTATTTTTTTTCAAAGAGAAACCTGGAAAAAAAAACATTCTCTTATTTTTTTAAAAACTACGTTTTTTTATTCTGCGTTCACTAAGCACATGTATACGTCACTTTACAAAGCGACCTTGCAATATTCGCGAGCAGCCTGTAAAGGCCTGAGGGTAATATGTCCGGGACTTCTAATGTTTTATGGGTGGTAGACCCTCTGTTCTGGGTTCAGCTGCTCATACGATTGATATACTAGTTTTGTTATACACCAAAATGTTTTTTTCATTTGGTATTGCATTTTCAGATATATGTACTTCTGTACATATTTAATGGCAATCTACAATCAGATACAGCACTTGTGAAGGTGGTAGAACCCTATGTAGTTCGTCTACGGAGACATCATCGTCACAGCTATTTAAATAAATACTAAATAAACGCTTTCACTCATAGCCCCATTAGGATTTTCTCCTGTGTCGTGGGTGGCATGGACACACACAAAGATAAATACGCAAACACCCAGACCCAGGACAAAAATCTAAATTCATCATTCAAGTGTCAATCTGGCCGGGAATCGAACCTGGAACCCACTGCGTGACAGACTAGTGACCGCTCCGCCGCGCAGGCCGTCAGACAACGCCAAATACTTCTGCTTTATAACAGGAATGTTCGCTGATGTGTTCTCGTCTGAAGGGTGCGATAAGGGAGACATTATCCGAGTCGTTCCAACTTGGTCTTCGTAGCGAGGAGGGAGGAGTAGCAAGAAAACTTAAACGTTCGTCTCTGATGCTAAGGTAAAAATAAAATCGATATTAGCGACTTGTGGGCGTGTCTAGTTGTTTAGCGCTTTATATAAATTTATAATTAACGTCGTGACATATTCCCTGCCGAAATATACCTACTCAATCTATCTTTCCTACCAGCCCCTTCTTCGTAATCACCATTCGGAGCCCCAATTAGCATGCAAATAAATCCAGAAACGATATTGATACTAATCCGCTGAACGAGAACAGCCTCAATAATGAAAACGGCTGAACGATATGATACTAGAGCCAAATCCGCGCACCTCTCAGATCCCGATATTATTTGGCGGGTTTCCAAAATAATTACTCTAGTAAACCGGTCGCTTGTGGCCGATTTCCACTAATTGTAAATTGGATGCGGTAGTTTTAATAACTTAATCTTTTGAGTCGTGGTCGAGCTGCGAATGCTCTTAGTTTGGACCTTCCAAGTAACTTAATATTTTGTGTTAGTAAAAAATAAATGCAAGATACGAATATTGTCCGAGTGGGTACCGTACCTATTTCGAATATAAAGCAATTCTTGTGTTTCGGTGGAAGAGTTGCTTGCTTTACGAGGCGATCTTCTTAGGCTTCAAAACCCCTGTTCTAAATTGCGTACAGATGTCCATAGGCGGCAAGGACGACTCACCAACAGGTGATACATATGCTCGTTTGCTACTAAAAACAATAAAAATATATCATAGATCAAGATTGTACAGGTGCACCTTATTTTTTTATGTTCTACTGTTGATCGCAGGTCTCTTGACACCACTAAAGTAATTCTGGATACATACTACAAAAGTTCATGTGAATTTTTGGACTTGTTTTTTAATAACAATTTATTCTGTAACGTTTGTATTACTATTAAACTGACCATTAATTTTATTTAAAATTCATATCGATACAGGCATTTTAGAAACAGATCACTGCCACCGATGGGCATGTAACCAACCCCAAAACAAAAATTCTACCCAATGTGATACATGCGTGACTCCCGAGAATCGGGATAGTCGCTTTATATCTAAGTTTGCCGTCACCAACACCATCAACGGTACTCAAGAATTGCTTTCTGCTAGAAATAAGTGCGGCGGTGGTACCTTCTCGGTGCCCGGTCGTAAGTGACGACTATTCAGTCTTATTACAACATTGTTTCAGCTCTTACTTTTGAAATAATATCTCCGGGTTATCCAATCAACACATTCGAACATCCCCGCCCAATCTTCCAATACGACCGCTGTATCAAATATTCATTATCTCATCGTAAAAGGGTATTTTGAAAGCGAATTTCAGAGCCAGAACGAAGTAATTTGGCAGCTATGTGTAGACTAATTAAATGCCTATAAATCTATCAAGTAACATTAGTCGTTACCATCTTTTGATTAATGAAAAACGTCAAGGACCATTTTCTGGCGGTCATTCCGGGATTATTGACGTCATCTATCATTTTTTCTCGGCTAAGATAATACCAGGCATTATGAGGTCGTCATTAGATGATGAATGAAAAGGCTGGTTTTCTTTTTGTCTGGCATATGAATCTAGTTTTGACCAGTCATCACAGTCCAAGAATTCACCGCCGCAGTCTTTGAAATGACAATTCTTTGTCATTTTAAAAGCGATATGACTAATAAACATATTAAGCTAATATAATCTTTCGTGTATCTAATCAGGAGGAACCATCAAGACTCCTGTTTTGGCCTTGTCACAGAAGTGATGATGATGATAAAGTGGCTACCCGTATTTTGTCACGCTAGATTCATTTAATTTAGGTTTTACCTATTGATGAAAATTCCTTTTGATAAAAAATCGTTAAAAATTTGAAAAAAATATTTGAACGGAGTAAAGGATTATTACGTTCAATTAGCTGTGCGACGCGATTTCACCCGCTACTACATAAGAAGAAAGAGCAAACATAATTATATGTTATATAGTATATAGCCTTTGTCAATAAATGTTTTATTCAACACAAAAACATTTTTTTCAATTCGAACCAGTAGTTCCTCAGATTAGCGCGTTTAACCAAATAAACTCTACTGCTTTATAATATTAGTAAAGATGTATGGACTCCCTCACACGTCACGTCCCCGCGATACGAACTTCGCAACGCAATTTAAAGTGTCGTGAAGAATAAAATCCTATAGCACGAAATCCGCGCCGTCATACTCTGAGCAAGATAAATGAGCGTCGATGATATTCTAAATTCACCCGTAGCGACTGCGCTCGAGCTATTTCGCTGCAAAATTCTATAATGCATTTTAAAATTTTCAAAACAGGAATTTGGTTTGGATTAGCGGAAAATTGGGGAAAAGAACGTGTGAAATGTTGAGCTTGCGTTTTAGTAATCGTGGCCTACTTTTTAAAATTCGTGTGGCTTCATTCAACACTAATATGTATACAACAATAACAGCCTAAAACATGGTGGAAAGCGTGCATAAAACGTAGCCTCTGTGAAGAGTTTCCACAACGTACGGAGAGATGGCGCCACTTCATTCTGAATCACGCTATCGAAATTTTCTCCTTAACACCTTGCATATATTGCCACTCGCCTGGCACTGGTCTCTTTTTGCTAAATCAGTAACGTTCATAGAAAGAAGGTTTGGTACGTGGTAGAAACCTTCGTGGTTTGACGCCAGAGGCACTACAGCCACACCTATTTGTGGTTATTAACTAGTGCGTGTATATTCACTGTTGTGTTCTGGTCTGAAGAGTAGCAACGCATTTTACCATGAAGTAAGACTGTTAACTTATTTTGAGATGTTTACGTATATCCATGGGTGGCAATGGCACTTGACATTGCTGGATTCCGTCAATCAGTTATGACAATGAGCTTTCCGCGCTTCTAAAAACTTTAAGCTTCAATAAAAAACGGACAGTCCTCCTGCAATGGAATGGTCACTGACAGCTCTGAAAATTCAACTTCCAAATTCCAAAAGATTCCGACTCTTCATATAAGTAACACTTCATAAAACGAAACTCTCTTTAACTTTAATTAGAGCAAACCACAACATAATAAGGCAGAAATGAAGTTCAAACTACTCCATCCTCTATTATAAAAACGTTCGCATACCCTAAAAGACCATTAGAAATTCCCAGCAAACCCAGTTCATGGCACAACAGACAACAATATTTGTACCCCAGATGGGAAATAAGGCGCGTGTACTCTACTTTATTAAAAAAATTAAAGCATAGTTAGCATAATTTACGATATGAATATTCAGTATATTTTTCTTTGAGCCTTTGCAATCATTAATTTATGGAGCTCGAGAACGCTGATGCAGTGCCCTACTTTTATTATAAAAGGTGTTCTATTTATCTAGATTCAGAATGCTGGGAGCCAGTGGAAAAAAACGATTTATACGATTTTTACTTATAATCTTGGATTTCAACATCTCTTTCTAGTAACGTTAGTGAAATTTGCCGTTTCAGTATGGTTTGAAGGTTGTTAAGGGTTCCAACTGTAGTCTTAAGGGATAGCAATGCACCTATCATCCACCTCCAACAGCACTCCAAACTTTTCTGGACTTGATTACAAGGTTCCTTAGGCGGCAGTAGCTACATACCATGAGTTAAATTGAATGTTCCTTTAGTATTATTATATATTCTAAAATAAACCATTTCAGTGTCTTCATCGCCAGGCTTCTTGTAAGCTTTGTTCCGCTGCTTTGATTCCCACATTTGATCCGGTTTAAAGGTAAGACAGATATTTTTCTGTAAAAATGAACTAACAAATAAGTTGAGCTGGCGGTAAGCAGGAGCATTAAAGATTTAGCGAGAGCAGTGCTACGTGCCGATTACGAAAACAATATTGAAAATATTACTTTTTATAAGAATTTTATTACAAAATAGTTGAGTATGACAAACTTACGAAATGTTAATAATGTTGTTGAAATCATATTTATGTTCTTTTTTTGGACTTTGAAATAGCAAACGATCGTGGAGTTCACCAAATTGAAAGTAACGGCCCATGAACATACATACAGTGGTGTAGCTTGGGGAGGGGGGGGTGGAGTTGCGGTTCACCCCGGGCGGCACATTTTAAAGGGCGGCAAAAAAGATTTGGGGGCGGCAAAAAGATTTGGCAACCTTGTTTAGTCGTCAAGTTAAATATTGTCGTTTTTTTTGGTCGTTGGTTAGATATTACTAAAACGTAATTGTGTGGCGAGTTTAAGTTCCTCCCCGGGCGGCGTAAGCCCACCCTACGCCACTGCATACATATGTACCTAATCATCCTCAAATGAGATTAGAATCCTACCTGAGGTTGGCCACAGAAGCATTGCTACCACGGAGGACTAAGTTTGAACGTCTCGGATGAGCATGTCTCCGTTACCACACCCTTCAGACCGGACTACAGCAGTACTTCACACTGCTGTTATTAGGCATAAAAAGTAAGGCGGTGGTGCCTTCGAAACCGAACCAAAACAGTTCTACCTTCAAAAGTAATTTCTAATGTCAGATATTATTTTTTAATCATTTTATATGAGATTGAAGTTGTAAACGAGCATGCAGTCCACCTGATAATTGGTGGTTATGAACGTCCAAGGATGGCGGCCTTGGACGTCCGTAAACAACTCCATATAAAATAGGTCCTATCTGAAGTCTATGAGGACAAAATTGGTCGCCTTACATATAAGTGAGCCGGCAACCACGCCCTTCAACCGAAACACAAGAACTACTTCATGTTAGAAACAGTGGTTGCAGTAGTATCTCGAACAACACTGGTTATATCACCTGTGAAACAATAATATTATATTAGAAATCCTATAGGGTTATTTTATAAACACTAAGCTCCCGCACCAGCACTTATACTGCAGTAAAGTTGAATGCGAATTGAAACAATAACTCACGTATAGAAACATTTATGTATCCGATTTAAATACGATACGAAAGCGCAATACAAATTCAGTAATACAATCCTTTTAGCGTTGTCCGACTGTTGGTCAATTTAGTATCCAATTACGGACAGCTTAGGGAAAAAACCGAGTAATCCAGGTTTGGGCATATGGTCCAAGTTTAACGCTGATGCGTTCAATATCTACTCCCTACGACCACCATTAAACATAACAATGCTCACTACTGTCACCGATCATCAACTTCTTATTTAAGTATCCCTTTTATTATTAATATTATTGTTACTTTACTTAATTGTTATTTTTTTCTTTACTATCAGAGTAATGTATTGTGATATCGAAAATGTTTTCTTGCCGTCTTTCTTTTTTTCTTTCTTTGATGTTTTTCCACTGCTGGGTCCTTCTTTCAAAATAAGACACAAAATAAGATTTATTTAGGTTTAATTTTAGATGTCAACTACAGTATTATTCGACTACTCGTTTTTTCGATTAAGAGATGATTCTAAACTTATCTAGGGCTAATTACAATCCACTAGCAGCGGTCACTTCACCGTCAGGTGAAGTGTTGTTTTGCTCCATAGCATGAAGAGATAAAACCTCGTAACTTGGACCATGACATGGATCTAACCTTATCTAACGTTGATTACAGATGTCCATTGACAGTTGCCATTTACTTTCAAATGAACTGCAGCTCGTTTGATTCATTTTACAACAACGTGGAATGCTATAACTTGGACCAAGCAAACTGACCGCAGCATCATGTTCCAGCAGCGCATCAAAACACAATTGCTCCCGGTTATGGATTTAAGAGCTCAGTTCCTCATCATATTGATGGGTCCCTACAAATTGAATTCATTACTGTGCCGTAGGTCGGTCCAATTTAACGAATGGCCGGCTTTATGCCATATTACCTGACTTGCCTAAATAAATGTTATTTTCTGCCTATTCCTCTTTTTGTTTTAGTGTCCTCATAAAACTATTCTGGATTTATAAGCATGATTGCAATAAGAATATAATGTATTAAATATAAAAATAAGAACATGATGTTTTACTTTAATATGGTACGGGTACTCACAATATGCGGTTATTGAATTTCTTTTTTCCGATATTTCGACCCAGTTACATGGATCGTGGTCACGGCAAAACTCACTCGCCGTGACCACGATTCGTGTAACTGGGTCGAAATAATGGCATCCTGAGTACCCATAACATATTAAAATATATAAATTCCGCGATAATGTCAGCTTAAAATCATATAAGAACATAATGTATAAAATATAACAGTATCAAAGTGCATGTAGTTGAATAGTAAGTGTGCCTTGCTGCCATGTTGACTAAAGACGTCCATGGGCGGCAGTGGCCACTTGCCATCAGGTGAGCTGCATTCTCGTATGCTACTTTCACTACAGCCCATTATTTGGACATCTTATTTCGTATTTAACAAACTTGAGCTCTTATACAAGCTAAGAAATAAAATCGTGAGCGTGATTCAGAAAAAGGTACAGCGCCATCTAGTTCTAGCGCCAACACCTGCTTTCGTAACGCATCGAGCTTCATATCACAACGATTCCAAAGAATTTTGCTTCAATAAACAAAAGCTACTACTCTTGTATATTCCACATCTAAAATACACAAACATTTCCACTAGAAATATACGATGTTATTCTCAACTTAACATTTAGAATTGATATTAAATCACTGCAGTACGAACCTCTTGAAGCTGCCGACTTAAGCCGCTTATAAACTGAACCAACCTGTAGAACGCGTTATGTATAAATATGTATATAAATATGCAACATTAAATTCAAACAATTATTATAGAGAGATCAAGTTCTGCGTGCCGATTTAACACATAATTACTGGTTATATACTCATTGCGCGCCGACTTTATAAAATGTAATATTCATTATACATATAAAAATATAATCCCTTCAGAATCAAGCAGTTCTTGCATATTCGTTTCACTAAAATGAAGAAAAATGTGTGTGCAATTCACACACGACAAAAGCAACACTTTAATATCGATTAAGTGATTACTGCATATATTTATATACTATATCTTATAACGCGTATACTAAACTTCAGCTCTTACACAAGCTATGAAGTAA
>DWNE01000358.1:0-30986 GCA_018249875.1 Cecropterus toxeus | reverse complement strand
ATCTCAGTCCTCGGGAGTAGCAACGCATCTGTGATTGACTTCAGATAGAACCCCTGTTCTATATGAAGTTGCTTACATATGTCCATGGGCGGCAGTGACCACTTACCATCATGTGGACTGCATGCTCGTTTGCTACTTCAATCAGATAAAAAAAAAAAAAAATGAAGCCTGCATACTCATGATTCAATTAGCAGTATATAATATAACACTTTATAATTACCAATGTACTAAGTACTAACCCCAACTATTTCAATTTCACTTCCTAGTTACATAGGTTACTGTACGCACGTCGGTAGTTTCACGAACGGTTGTAACGCATCGTATTCGTAACATTAGGGAACAGATGTTTTTATAAACTTCATTCTTAAACATTTATGAAGACTAATTATATCACTTACGCGATAATTGCAGATTGCAAATTCTAAAAAAAAGTGCATATGAGAAAGCAGATTTCGTAAACCCACACGAGAAAATAATTGTAGACAGTAGAGCTTAGATTTCACGTCCACTATCACCTAAAAATATACAAACTGCCGAACTTAGAGCCTCCTCCTTTAAGCCCTCGAAGTTGCTTAAAATACTATGGAGAAAAACCGCTATGTCCGCATCCTATGAATGATTCACAACTGATGAGGAAGAACCTTCCTCCTTTGGTACGCGTAGACTAACATGCAGATGCCTTCGTCGAATGGGATCAATCACCTGATCAGAGAAGGACAAACATTAGTCGTAGAGAAAAGGATCAAATCGACGCTAAAGGGAGATTGATTGAATAAAGAACCTTAAAACAACCAGAATCAACTGTTTAATATTTCTCTAAGCTATAGGTATTTATATAGTTATATAATCTCATCGCTCGAAAACGACTATCGACATCAACTACGCATTCTAGAAATTGTCCTTTGTAAACTTAAATAAAGATAAAGCTTACGTTGCTGAAGACATAAATCGAACCCTTTGTGTAAAACCGTCTTTTTATCACACCCCAGAAGAATAATGAGAAAACTTGAGGGGGTCAGATGGAGGGAGAACGTCCAGAATACATCGGACTGGATGAATATTATGGACTAGACCAAGGCCGACCCGCGGGTTAAGCTCCTTACAAAACCACGAGAAGAATAGTGTTAGCGTACAACTCAATATTGCATGGGCATAAGGAGCAGACATACAAGACTTATACTAAAAAATTGTTACATAAGCAATTGACATCAAACATAAAACGAGCTTAATGCGAAATGTGAGTTCATAACAGGATATTCCTGGCCGTTCGAGGAAACAAGTGACCTATAGCACTGTTTCCGCCTCGGCCGGTTCCTGATAACGTAACTGCAAATAGCTATATACCACCGTATAGGGCTTATAAATAGGCACTCTACGGAGGCGATCACATAATAAATAAAATTGCTTAATTTTTTAATGTTCAAATATCAAACGATGCATGCAGTCCACCTGATGGTAAGTGGCCACTGCCGGCCGTAGACTGTAATCAACCCAGGTCTTACCTGAGGAGAGCCAGAGATGCGCTACAACCCTTGAGGACTAAGTTTGTCTCGAATATCTCCCTAAGTATATACTCCTTACCACATCCCTTCAGACCAGAATGCAGCAATGCATAATATTGCTGTTATTAGGTAAAAACAGGTGTGGCGGTAGTGCTTCCCGAGTCCTACCACAAAGAGTTCTACCACCTTTAAATATCACGATAAACTTAAAAATCATAAATCTGATTCCTAAATCTGGCTTGATTAACGTGGAACGTTATTATAAAATTCACTAGCCAGCCAGAAATACACGACATTTAACGTCTTTTTACATATTACGAGTAGTTTACGTTTCGTAGTTGGTACTGTAAACACATTGTCTGTATTAAGTTAGCGTACATAGCGCTGTGATCGGGAACCGGGCGCCATCGATCCAGTGTCCCACTTTCCAGAATAATATGTAACGACATTAAATGGTCATATTCTATTTATAACAATAATCTAACAGCGCTTTTCATATGATTGCAAGTAATAATATAATACAGGAAATGCTTTTATTATTTTTCGAAAGACGTACTATCTAAAGGTACATTCAATTTGATCTACCTACTTGCTTTTTGCAACTCATGAATATGACTAAATCACCAAGGCAATAAAACTTCTGTTTTATTGGCGCTTTATTGCATAAAGTCCTTCGATCAAATATTATTTGATCGAAGATAAAGTGACTCAAAAATGACAAACACGTTGATAGCTGAAAATCAATGTCAATCATATGCCTCATGTAGCAGACTATACTATCGCCACAAATGATTACCATAAGGACGAAGCTGAAACAATAGTAGAACCACTGCATTTGTACAATTAAGATTTTTTCTAAAATATTGAAATAGCAATTAGGTTACCACAAGTTTTAATTTTGAAATCGAGTGAAAACTTCAAATACTTTACATGACCATCTCATATCGATAATAGTGCCAGGTGAGCACTTAACATACATATATTGAGTTAGCAGTAGTATCGCATTAACGGGTCCCCCGGCTCCCGATCGATCCAGTGTCCCAGTTATACAACCTGGAGTCAATGTCCTCAGCTCGGCACATTCAAGTACCCAACGGGCACGCTGTGGCCATTGAAATCGTTCCAAGTTAAAAAAAAAGTAAGTAGGAATACTTCATCCATTCGGAGCTTTCTATTGAGGTAGGTTCTGAAGAGTGCTTTACAATCTTTACATGTTGGCAAGGGAACGACTCATCGTTCCAATTTCTGTGAACTTAATGATACAATATAACCTTAAGTTATACTACATTTGGCAAAACGGCACGGTATCTTATTGTTAGTTATTTAATGAATTAGAAACTTTAAAGTAAATCAAATATAGTTAACTTTTATTTAGTAACACCATAGTCGTAGAATATTTGATCTATGTCCAACACATTAATCAAAATAAACCAAAAAAGTAAAAAACATAAAAAGGCCACCCAAATTGGCAACAATGTTATATATCGTGAGTCGTCATTCAGCATAACGGTCCAGTCGCTTTTAAATGCACTCCATAATCTATTCCCGAAAATAGCAATTGAGTGTTTATTTTTTCAGCCATCACCAGACTATATGGGGACATTTATTTCGTGGATCAAGATCGATGTTAACCCCTCAAAGGATTTCCAACCAAATAATAGTAACAATTAGGTTAAAAGTCGTATAATAAAAATCGTCGTAATGATATTCCGTATATTTGTTAATAATGATCCTTGATCAAAGAACAACCTGAAGTTCAAAAGCAATTATTTTAAATTTATATTTAGTTTCTGAAAGTCAGAAAGGGCGGTAGCGACACTTGCATAGTAATATGTACGAAACTAATGTACAAGTGTATTTGCGCTACACATGTGTACTCATAAACAAATAACATATTTCTAAACCCCCTAGAGAACCAACGGTAATAAAGTTTTGACTTATAAATATGCTATAAATAACAAACAGTTTAGCTACCTACTTTGATACTACAAATTGGCTCGTATTCATGTCTTTCGATACCGTTCGATGGCTCCTTGCATTCCAAACATTATTGCTAACAAAGAGTGATCAACCATTCAGCTCTCACAGCAAAAGGAATATCATAAACGGTGTGTCTAATCTATATAAATAGTGGGGAATTCCTCTACGGCTTACAACGTCGCGTGTTTTACTATCGACTGTACCAGTACAGTCACATAGCCTATAGTTGAGGTATAATTTTATTATTTTCAGAGTAAAGGCAAACCTTCAGATAGAGGTGTCGTCAAATTTATTTACGGGTAGTATCATTGCTACGAAATCTGACAAGCAAATTTGTGATAGACAGTCCGTTTATAAATCAAGCTAGGTATAAAAGATTAGTTTACGGTTAGATCGTAAATTTAAAAAATGTTTCTATGAGGACCACATTTACATAACATAATTTTATACCTAACTTGGTTTATGTAGATGTAGATTCCACATAAACCAATTTAATTAAAACTCCTAAAAAGGGCTTAATCCTAAATATTCTCGAAGAACGAATGTCGCTATTTTGGCTGTCTCGTGTTCGGGTTCACGCGCTGCCGTTTAAATAGATCACCGGTGCATGGTTAAGGGCCTAACGACGAAGTTTCTTTAATTAACATTGAAAAGTTTTAAGTTAAACAAAAATTTAACGGCAAAACATTTTCGATTATCTACGAATAAAACAAATTCACAAATTTTAGACTTTGGATAACTATTTTACATGGCTAGTCAGTGCATATATGTACATAACGTAGAGACCTACTGTAGAATCTTATGGTGAATCTTATATCGTAATCAAAATATAGAAAAAGGTGAAGTTCTTACTTAGGAAATGATTTTTACACTAATAAATCGAGATTCTGCAATCGGCACTATAGACGCGGTCATACTCAGAAATTAACCCAAAAATCGATGTGATAGAACAAGATTCGTAAGAGAACCAATCTTTATTTATACTAAAAGTTATTCGTTTAAATCTCGCATCGCTTAGCATCTAAGATCGTGTCAGCAGTTTTTAACTACTTATCATAACGGGCTGTTAACTAATTGTTATCGTTTCGAACGAATTATAAATGCCTATATCAAATAACGTTAATTTAATAATGGGTCGAGGAAAATTAATTCGTTATCTATTAATAGTTTGCATCAAAGATTAATGTTATCAGTGTCTGTGAATTAATAGTGTGGCATAAATCACCGTTTTGCCAAATTGTGGACTTTGAACGTCTTTCCAAAAGAAGGAAATGATAATCTTTCTTTTGTCATGTATATACACTATATATATTAGAATATTCTCATTTTTTAAGTCATTAATGTATGAAACTAGCATAAATAACGTTAATCGTTTGTGCAGCAGAAGTTTAGATTTAGAAACCAGTGGCTGCGTCGAACGTACAGTGACAAATGCAGCCGACAGGATTCCCCGTCACACTTATCATAATTTATTTATATCTCGCTCTAATTTTATATATTTTTCCCCGTAAAGCTAAACTTATCGCTATATTTCAATGCAATTTTAACTGACAACTGACATGAAGTTCCTCTATTTAATTATGTTTGCTTATCTCAGTATTATGTGTCACTATAAAGTATATTAAAAACGGATGTATTTTTTTTTGATGTGCAAAATCTATAGGCGAAAGTAAATCTAATTGTTGGCGTGGCAATGTTTGCATTTGTTTATTTTTGTGCCATCTGTTATACATTGTCGGAACTATTAAGAATCGAACAAAACTTTGCGGGCTGCGGTGTTAGTTCTTCTTAGTGCGGGATGCTTTTCGTAGATGGCGTTATTTTTATTAAGCTATATATTTAATTCCTGTCGCTATCTTGTTCTTTGTGCATATTACCTGCACGGGCACGATGTTTCACATCTACCAGGCGTCCACTGACCGCTTAGTTTTGTAATTATAGAAGTAGCAGACGAGCATGTAATCCATCTGATAGTAAATGGTCACAAACACCCGTCTCTGATCAACCACAAACAAGTTTAGAATTCTACTTAAAGTCCACCACGGAGACGTTGCTATCCCCGAAGACTAGTTGGATCGCCTCCGACAAGTTTCTCCATTAGCACTTAAACAAAATACAACAGAAACAGCAGAAGACGGTGTGGCAACGATGCTGTCAGAGTCGAACCACAATGGGTTTTACCACCTTTAACCACTGTAATACTACTGGTAGTGAACGTACAAATGAAAACAATAGCCATCATATTGTTGCGACTTACATCGAAATAGGGTTTAAGGAGAGCATTAAACTCCTCCCAACGCTGTCTTGTCACCGAAGGTGTTTGCACGCGGAAGTTTATTTTTATCTGCTCTTATTTCATACAGTCTATTAACAGGTGCATTGCACAGTGGTGCGTTAGTCAGATCTTAGATAAATACTAAAATAAAACTTACTCTACTTCCCATGCTTTGTATCGAATTACGTAAACATAACTGAGTCTCTTTGGTACAATATTTCTTCATAACGCCACATTCATATTACACCATTTGAAATGTTCTTCGGATTTCGACTGCTGCGATACCACCTCTTCTTAGGGTTCCGTACCCAAAAGGAAAAACCGCCTGTCTGTCACCAGGCTCTATCTCGTGAACCTTGATAGCTAGACAGTTATTTTTTTACAACTGATATACCTATTTCTGTTGCCGCTATAACAACACTTCACTTAACATATATTCACCTTAAAAATAAATAATAAAATTAAAATAAGATAAATATTTAAGGAGGGGCTCTCATACAACAAACGTGATTTTATTTGCCTTTTTATGGATAATGGTGCGGAACGCCGGTTAGGTGCTACTATTATGTTGGTCATAAACAATTGAGTCTTTGCTAAGAACAAAATGTTGCCAAACCTTACCACTGTTAAACGTAGTTAAATAGAATACAGTTAACATTTTAGTTCCCCAAAACATATTACCGACTCCAAATAAAAAGTGACCTAGACACAAAAACTTAATATATTCTATAACAAAAGACGTCCAAGATAAGGAATTTCATTATACGAGCGCACGTAGCTGTGTTCGCGTTCAATTTTTGATCAAAACCTTATAACGAATTTGACGTCTTATAAATTACATGCGAAATAATTAAGATTAGAGTAGTACAGTTTCTATTAAACCACACTGCCAGGATAGTAATAAGTAAAGGGATTTTTTCAATAGGGTGATATTTATAAATCTTATCATACAAGTTTATTAAAATCGACCCGAGATTGTTATCCTTCACCGAAAAGCAGTGATATAATTAACTTCTAATACGCACATAATTTTAGAAAAACCAGTGGTATGCCTGGGATTCGAACCTTGTACCAGTCATTGAGAGATCCAATTTCAACCATTAAGCTATCACTGCTCACACCATTAGTCTATCACTGCTTATATATTCGTTACCATTTGTAAATACCACAGTACTCATAATGAGCCTGAGTTGCCGCTTATCTTAGTGGTTTCCAACCACTATGCGACGAAACATCAAGCGATGCAACCACGAACTATCATAGTGCATTCTGGACGCCGAACGCTTACAGGTGAGCTCCCTACACGATTCAGTACTTACGAGCACTTTCCCGCGGCTCCGACTGCGTTTTACGTTTACCATGGTGAATATCGTATGTGTTAATTCAGGTCATAATCTACCTGTGAGCCAAATGTCATCCGATTAGTACTTTTTTAAGGCTTTGGTCCTTCTATTTCTGTTTTTTTCCCCACACCACTAGATCATTAAATATATTTTTTAATCATCAAGATTGAGAGGAATACCATAAATATATAATACTTGTTACAGATTAGATAACTATGACGAATCTGTCGTTTTGTCCTCGCATATAATCATTGACAACTGCTCTTTTCCAAATAAAGTTTCCATAAGTCCTAAAAATACTAAAACCTATGATTACAGAGTAGTGTACAAACCTCTCTAGCAATCTGATCGAGAGCCTGCTCCTCCGCGGTGGCTTTGGTCTGCGTTCGCTGCCGCCGCGACGGATCCATCTTCTCTGTCGCTACACACTCTGTGAAAAAGCATATTCGTATATTAGTCATACTTTATTGTATTTTTTATTCACTATTTGGAAGTAATAAATGAGGATGTAATCCACCTGATGGTACTTGGCCACTGCTGCCCACGGTCATGTGTAATTAAAACTAGATAACATTAATCATACCAGAGTTTAGTTATTACTACTCATGAGGACTAATTTGCAACCAAGTTTCAACTCTCTAGTCTTAATAGTATCCAATAAAGTGGCTGTGAAATACAGACAGATGGACAGACAGACAGACACATTTTTGCCATTTGGCTACAGAACCCTAAAAACAGTGATGTTCTTTTAAGAGCTCATTTGTAACAAATTAGCTTATCTAATGTGTTTGTTTACCTCATTCCTTATCAGTGCTACACATGCACAAGGTTATCAGTCAATACAAAGCACAAAACCTTTAGAACTATTGGTGTAAAGGTCAGCATGGAGTTTTTGTTTGTTGTTTAAAAAAGTGTTCACCTTATTTTACCATACACATACACACATTACCACATCTGAGTGTCACTGGTAAGATAGTTATAATCATTTTCAATAATAAACATAAGCAATCGAAATGGTGCTTAAGTTGATTATATGGCCATGGTACACCATAAAAGATACTTGCTTTATAACTAAAGGGAAAAAATGTAGTGAAATACTTGCCTGCTCAAAAAGTCAATAATGTGTAATATGTTATAGGTGTTGATTTTAAATAAGGCCACTTCCCCTATTATAGATGGCATCTATAAGATGCCAGAAGAGATGCAAGAAGAGATGCTGTATCTTAAAGGTGGTAGAACACGTATCATTCGACGTGGGAGGAACTACTGTTATACATATTTCTAGCATGTAGTAGTACTTGCTTTTCAGTAGATGGATGTGGTTAACGCCTGACTTTTATATGAGACCATCAAAGTCCTCGGGAGTAGCAAAGCATCTGTCATGTACTTAAGATGGAAACTTTGTTCTATATAAACATTGCTGGCATATGTCCATGGGCGGCAGTAACCACTTACCATCAGGTAGACTGCATGCTTGTTTCCTATTTCAGTATGATAAGTTGGTTAAAAAAAACATTTTATTGAAGCTCTTTTTGCCTGTTTTTATTTCATCAGATTGAAGTAGTGTTCACTATATCAATGTCAATTAATGTGTAATATAATGAGGATTTTGTCTTAAATAATGCCATTTGAGATGATCGGTTTCATATTCCTGTACAACATCAAAACCTACTGTTATTACTAACACATATGCCAAGTGCGCTGACTATGTGTAATCAAAATCAATACTGCTATCAAAATCAAAAAGCAGCCCGAAAAGCGGCTCACTTAAATATTAGGCGACCTAATCCTCAGGAGTAGCAACACAACTGTGATCAATGTCAGATAAAAGCTCTGTTCTATATGAGCTTGCTTACAGGTGGACTGCATGCTCGTTTGCTACTTCAATATGATGTGTAACATCAGTGGTGGACTCATTGTGGTGGACTATGAATAATGTATAAAAATTATGCTTCCATTTCGAGGGGAAACTGTTAACACAGAATATATGGTAATATTGATAATTCTGTATAGAAGTATCCAGAACTAATATTAATTATTATTAATCATATGACACTAGCCACATGTTTCCATTTTATGTTTTTGGTACATACAGTAATGTAATTTCCTCAATCAAATTTAATTTAACATGTTTACCGCAGGTTGATGCTGGCCCGCCATCCTGATTCATATTTTATATTTGCAATTTAAATATAGAACATATAACAATATAGGTCAAAGAAAATGTGGTTTGCAGTATTGCAATTTACACAAAGAATATGATACTAATTAATATTATTTGAATAATATTAAGTTAGTATGAAAATAATACTTTTCATAATGTCTATATATAAGGATATTTACAATATTGAATTTTTGTTGATGGTGTGGGTTTACTATGGTAATGAATCAGTGGAAAATAAAATCTTATAAAGAATTATTTTTTTGCCTTCTCTGTTTTAAAATATACATTTAATAAAATCTAATTTGTGAGCTATTTTCACCATTGACATATAGACCTCGACAGTTTGAATGCAAATTTGATTCATATTTAATTGAATTATATGGTGCAGGAACATCATAATTATAAGGTTGATTGAAACTTACAGATTTTACATATGTCCAGTCAATTGGTTAGCGGCAAACTTGAAATTTTGAGGTCAAGATAAGCACACTGCATTCACTTGTGCATCACAGAAACAACACTCAGCATAGAAACTTGTACACCAGGCGCATAACAACACCGTGCTCGTGTCCTACCGATCGCCGAGATCAGAATGTAAGCCTCATTAGCATATTTATTTGGAACAAATCTCCTATAACCTAGAGGGTTCGCTGCACCTTTCCGCGTGGTTGTTTTAACAAAACCGTGTTAGAATTATAATACTAGCAGGAAAACAGAGGCTGGGTGGGCACAAAGCCAACATATTTTTAATGGCAGTCACTACAATGACATCATACTCACGGGGACAGTTTACAAATGTAAACACATCACTACGACGGCCACCGCCTCGGTTTTTGTCACAATTATTGCCACCGATACACTTTCTCACTAGATGCAATCGAAACGTCCGCGAAACATTCAGAATTAGCGAAATTTGAGAGTTACCGAGACACCAAAGCACTGCCTACACGAATCACAGTAAATAGTACCACTATTTTAAACTTAATACGAAACTTGAGCATTTGTTTGGCACTTTTTCATATAAAAAACAATTATTCGATAGTTTTTGTGGTATAAAACGTGTAAATTATAACATTTTTCTTAAAATATCAAGGCCCCAAATGACATGCATGCCATTTTTTTTCTGCCATTTAAAACCGTTGCGTTCGAGATGAGTTTGTCAGCTACCAGCTAAGATGCGTTCACGAAATAAAGTATCGTAATTTAAATGTTTTCATATTTTACAATTGTCAAGTTACAATTCATATTAAACAATAATAAGGTCACCCCAAAATGCTTATACCTTTCGGCAAATTAAACTTACTGAGCTCTTGTCCTTGAAAATAGCATGTTTACCTGTACCTGTATGTTTACCTGTAATAGTAGATCTATTAGACATAGATCTTGTAACGAATAAAATAAAGAGTAAAAAAATTGCAAAAGTTCCCAATTCCATATATTATTTCACTATATATATTATTTGACAACACGCGTGGCGGTGCGGTCACCATATAGATCTGAGACGCAAGGTTCGATCCTCGGCCAGACAGAAATGTGGATGATGAGTTTAGATTTCTGTTCTGGGTGTTTGTTTTCGTCTTTGTGTGTCCATCCCACCACATGGCACGACACAGGAGAAAATCCTACTGATGAGTGCAGAAAGTGTTTATGTTTACTATACTCTTAATGTATGTTTTTGTAAACTCAATATCCTGGCTAGCTCAGACATTTTTTTTTAAAGAACGCTTAAATTTGCACAGAGTACAATAAAACTAATAAGAGGAACTTAATAAAAGTACAAGTCAATGTAATAGAAAAAAAAATACATTACAGAAACCAATTTATTTTCACCATAATTCGTACAAACAATACACTTCCACATATATTTCACAAGTTCACATAATGTTCCCTGACTAACAGGGACTTTAATAAAACAAAATTTTACAACTACTGTGTTTTTACTTTATTCAAAACACTACATAAGGTATTATTCTGCCTTAGTTTTAGGCGTTTCTTCCTTATAGTAGAGGAAGACGAAGGAGAAGAGGAACACGCCGATCATCATCGAGAAGGCGCTCACGTAATACGGGTACGCACTGGGGATGAAACGTTCGTACTGCGTGTGTTGGAGTGGACGAACGGATACCTGCAAAGTAATAAAACTTTTAGTTTGGATTGAAACATTTATTTTATGTATTTCAGTTACAAGTTTTTATTTTCTTTAAACTTTACTTCAATAACATATTGGAAAATGCAATTTCGTAACTTAATAAAAAATAATGTGAGCAAATTTCAGATCACCAATATAAATAAATCAATTAGTCATCAATATACTTATAGTTAAGGCATAGATTATGTAATAATGTTAATATTACAAAATATGTTTATGTTTCTTAAAATATTGAGGTATCTTAAGTATTACTATATGTATGCATGTTGGATAGCTCGTAATGTATCTGAGACATCTTGATTGGAACACCCACTTTTAGCTTGAAGTAAATAAAAAACATACGATTAAAAATTACCTGTGTAGAATGATACAGCCTGGTGTACCCAACCCTATCATAATCCACCTTGAACTGGTACACGCCCCACACGTCGGGCACCTTGAACACTGCCTCATACACGCCGTTGGGCCGCCTCTTCAGTGTAGTGCGTATGAAGGGATCGATGCGCACGAACTCCAACTGCACGTCGTTAGCATCGAAGGGTTGCCATTTGCCATTCTTCAGCTCCTCAATCTCGATACGGTAGACCTGTTGTCAATAGTACATATTGTAATTATTTTCGAATGCATAGCTGTATAGCATATTTTTTTGGCTGAAAATATTGACTTCAAAAGTCACCAGTTTATTTGCATAGTGGCAGCGATGGTATACATTGGTGAACAAATAATGAGGCATCCTTTAAAAACAGACTGCCACTTTTAATGTGCACTTGATATAATTGCCAGAACCTCTTTGTCTGATTCAAAATGTTATTTGTCACATGGTAAACAAACTAGGGACTACATAATGGGATATATATACCAATATATGGGTATATATGCCAATAACCTCTAATAACTATTAGATTGATAAAATGATGATAAACAATATTAAGTATTTGGTAACACTTACCACAGTGTCGGTGATAGTGTATGTATTGGAAGGCTCAGTCTCGCCCTCGCGGTGGTGATGCACGCGGCGCACGCGCAGCCGTCCGCGCTCGCCGAACGCCCACTGGCTTAAGTGCACTGCTAATGCTTTGTTGCCTGATGCATCCGATTTAAGCTTATCACCCTGGAAAAATAAAATAATCATATAGGTTAAGATTTCAAGAACACATTTGCTTTAATGTTCAATGTTGATGTTAACTTCATGAGTTTAATTATTATATAATAATAGTTAAATAACTGTGATTTCAAATTTGTGGCATTTATTTGCATATACACTTATTATTGCTGATTTAGGGTTAAAATGACTAACACAAATCTGCAACTTATGCAAAACTTAAGGGCACTTACAAAATTAGAATAAAAATATAAGAATAATAATATCAAACAAAAAATATCATTATAATAATATTGTACGTAAGTAAAATTTATTATTTATTACATACAATACTAAATTAAAGAATATATAAAGATAGACTATTTTACCACCATGAATCGTCAACTTACATGAACTTTAGCCACTGGAGAATTGAATGCTTCATCAGAGAAGAAGAACAGTGAACCACTGAAGATGATGCGGGCATTATTCCTGGCCTGCAAGGCAGCTATCAGCACTGTCTTGCGCCCCACTGCATGTGGGTATTCCTTTACCTGTTGGCATTACAAATACAGTAAATTGTTTGAAGTTAACGTAGAACGGAAAAAGAAGAGAAAATATGTAAAAAGTGTATTTAGACCAGTATGGACTAAATACACTTTTTACCTTTTTTCTGATTCCCTACTTGATATTTAATAGTGCAACGTAAAAAATTTACTGCGGGTATTCCAAAAAGTCTTAAATAGACTTTATTTTACATAGAACATTGAGTAACTTACAAGAATAAATCAGCAAATGGTTGGTTAAGGGTGTCCTATGATTTTAGTAACGTTTTGGTTTGATGAAATTTCAAATGTGAAACAAGCAGACAGACAAGTTCTTAAAATATTTTTTCTTAACATAATAGAATTGTCTTTCATACTTATTAGTGCCCCAAACTACTATTTGCAAATACATTATACATTGTATAACATAAACTTTCATTCTTCATACTTTCATTTATATTTTATGTTATTCGTTAAATAATTTTTACACTACTAATAGAGAAAATTCCAATTCCAGCATTTTTTAGCTTTTATTTAAACACACCTGACTCTTAGGATTGTAGCTGTATGCAGTGCTATCAGCTGTCAAGATTGGTAGGACCAAAGTGTTGTCTTTGTCCAGAATGAGCCCTGTGCCTTCAAATAGGAGAGGCTTGGTGTTCTGAGAGCCCACAATCGTCGGAGCATTGATCAAGTTCTTAGGGGAGACAACAATTCTGGTATGGTCACCATCATCTAGATTGTCATAGTTGAAGTGATCGATGACTGCTGCTGATTCTTCATCCATCTGGAAAAGATAAGTGATAGCAATTTTAGTTTTCCAATTTCAAAAACAAAGTTCTGTTAATAAATATAGAGAAGGCTATGCTAAACAAACATAAATGTAGGATATGAAAAGATGCCAGTTCTCAAATATCTACAGTATGGTAGACAAGCTGGAAATAATTGGGCAAAAGAAAAAATTTTAATGAATAATAAATAAAGATGTTAAGAACCATACATGATAGCTTAAGACATAAGCACAATAACACCACAGCAGAATGTTTGTAAAAAGAAAACTAACATCAGATATGAAGATTATAACTCAATTACGACTAAAATGGGTAGATTTAACCATCAAAACAATTATAAAGTGAACTACAGGCGAGATGTCACATGTAACTTAGGAGTCAGGAATTCAAGATAGCTTGCATTAGTTGTACTAAGTCACCGAGTTTATATTTACCTCAAAGCCACATTCAGAGGCGATCTCCCTGTAAACATCGCCGGCGGCGGCGTTGCCAGCCATGAGCACGTTGCCTCCATCGTCAATGAATTTGGTGATCGCTTCGGTGTCGATCTGTCCACCGAACTCTACCACCGATGGCGCGAACACGATTAAATTCTTAAACAAATACTCGCCATACTTGGACAACACTAGATTGCCATCGTCCGCTAGTTTGAAGGTAAGAGAGTAGCCACGCTCTGAAAAAAGTTTTTTAAATTAATATGATATTAAATTCAATACAATTAGAAATCGCGTTTTCGATTATTTTGTCATAGATATATTCATTTAGAGATCGAAATAAACGTAAATATAAAAGGAACCGGCACTTGACACGCAGTCATCGATCTTACCTTGCAAAGATTTAAAGAATTGTGAATGAGTTTCCCTTATATTAAGATTATCCACTAATACTAATGTTTCTTGGTCAGCCCATGCTAATGAATAGCACCCTAATATTCCTAAAAGTAATAGGATCTTCATGATTTTAATTTTAATTTAACCACGCAAAATATATTATTTTGTGGTACTAAATTGAATGAAAACCGACTGACAAAAATCGACCGTGACGTGTACCTTTGTTATACAGAGGATAAATAATTCATATTACCACAGACTTTATTTATAACAGTATACTAAGACATAGCGTTGCATATTAATTTGACAGTAACACTGAAGCTCACATTTCTTCTGCCGTTAGTAATTTTAATAAAATATGTTGTTTTACATTGTCTTGTAGCATTATGTAAGTAAATTTACTCTTTTTGAATGTTTAGTGAATTGCACTTCAATTATCTGCATTGAAATATAGTGTCTTTTGGCAAAAAGCGACTAGTCTAGTTTCGATATCTTGAGTAAGTCAAAATAAAATAAAGTAAAATCATTTGTATGAATTTATATCATTAACAAAACAATTTTTATTAGTGACGATATTAAATATCATTGCAAATATTTACAATTACGATAAGTTTTTTTTTGTAACCTGTACTCAGTAAAAGTTGTTTTATAATATAAACTGTAACATTATTTATACTCTTTGCCTTCAAGATAAGTTGGAAAAAAAGTTAATTGACAGTTCATAAAATGTTTTATTTTTGTATCGAAGCTAGATATGCCCATAAAACTAGTTTAGTATTTATGTCGTGGTGCAGCTGTAACTGTTTTTAGAGTGTAGTCTTCGATAAATTACATTAAGATGATGATATCGCGGTCCAAGCATCGGTCGTCGGTGGATGTTTGTTCGGATTGCGGGGCATCGGGTCAGATGATGTTACAGCTCCTTTTATTGCTCTTAATTGTTCCGGTGCTAATTAATGAATGACCGTGATGTTGTTTTGTTGGTCTCTAGATCCGTCGTGGGCGTCGATAAACCGCGGGCTTTTGCTATGCGCGGAGTGCTGTAGCGTTCACAGGAGTATGGGACGACACATATCTCACGTGAAATCCTTGCGCCAAGGCTCCTGGCCTCCCTCGCTTTTGGCGGTATGTATACAAGACTCAGTTTCCTCTGGCAAGTGGAAGGTTATCATATGAATAATGGTGTTTGCTTGGTGCAGATGGTGCAAGCTCTCACAGCACAGAATGTGAATAGCATTTGGGAGCATTCATTACTCGACACCTCAGCCCCCAAGCACTTGAGGAAGAAACCGCAACCAAAAGACCCACTTCAGTAAGAAAACTAAAATTATTTTTAAAGTTGAAAGAAACTTTTCGGTCTTCTCTGTTTGTCCCATATGAAATGAGTAAAATTAGATAAATAAAAAACTAGCTGTGCCACGCAGTTTCACCCGCGTTTATTAGAGTATTATTGAAATAAACAAACAGCTTGATGGTATATAGCCTCAAGCCTTCCCCGATAAATTTACTATTCAAAACAAAAATATTTTTCAATTTGAACCAGTAGTTCCTGAGATTAGCACGTTCGACCAACCAAACTCTAATGCTTTGTAAAATAAGTATAGATGAAATACATATAATTACAGACAGTTTTTTGGATAATTAATAAATGATTATGAAATGAAATGAAAAAAATGATGGCCAAAATATCGGAGGAATATGAATGTCCAATAAATTATTTGCCTTATGTAAATTTGTCATGAGAATAATATTTACCATAAGGATGCCAAGATACCAAAACATTACCTGTTTTATAGAAATAGAAATAGAAATAACTGTTCTATTACTAAGAATTAATTAAATTATCAGCATATGAAGTAATGTTCATTTAGTATTATTTACATATAACTAAGTATGACTAAGGAGAAAAATATGAAGGTCCTGTTATTTTACACTAAAAATGTTTGTTTATAGCCCTATAAAATCAGAATTCATCCTGGCCAAGCATCTCCGCCTGGCATATGTGCTGCGAGCTCGGAGGGATGAACCCCCAAGTGAATTGGGTCGGCAGCTGCACAGTGCTGTGAGGAGTTCCTCCCTGGACACTGCCATGAGGCTATTGGCACAAGGCGCTGATCCCAATTATTATAATCAGGTATGTTTCAAGGAGAGTATTGCTTTATAATGAGATTTGAATTAAGATTAGTGATATTATTGATTTAAAAATCTTAAGTTATTCTGGCAAAACTCTCCTTTACAGGAAAATATGTCAGTAATCATCAAAAAATATAATATTATATATATTATAATCAAAAATATGTTCATTAGATTCACAGTTGTTCTGTTTTGTTTTTTCACAGGATAATGTATATTAAACAATAATAATATATATTTTACAATAATTATTTCATTAATATAGAACTCGGTAGTTATAAAAACATCACTTTTCAACATACTTTATCTTTTATCCTTATCAGCTTAATAACATAACTCTACCATTTGGGAGTACACTGATAAACTACATAGCTAATCAGATGCACCAAAATAACACCAAATCCTACTTTAATATATGACATACTGAAAATGATAAGAGTATTTAAAGTCCTACATGTAAATTGATATTATCCTCAATATTATAGAATAGACTAATAAACTATTCTTACTATAATCCATAGGTCGCTGGTTCAAATCCGGCTCGAAGGACCAAAAAACTGTACCATTCACTACGTAGCAGGAACTAAGGAAACAGTTCTAGGGGGAAATCTAGCATGATAAAACCAATCCCGATGAGTGTCTGTTTTACACTATTTTATTTCTGTATATTATTGGAAACGTAAAAAATGATTACAATAAAATTATGCAAGTGTGAATGAATAAATGTACATCTGTGCACTTACATACGGAAAACCGCCAATATGCACTACTGGCGTCACGTGTACGTGAAGTTGCTCGTACAAATATACTAACTAAATTTAAATTACGTAATATCTTTTGTTTAACTATGATTTTTGAATATTTTGCTTCCATTATCTATTAATTAACAGTCTATATAAATTATTTAAAATAATTACATAAAGATGTTTACTAGAGTGCAGAAAAGTTATACTCCATTGTTACTTTGTATATTGTAGTTTCCTCTACAATACATTTTGTATACCTCAATACATTTTCTGTTCAATAACCAAATTTTCTCTTGGTTAAATTGGTATTGTTCACATCTTATGTATATTTTTTATTGTAAAAATATAAATAAATAAAATATTAATTTTAGGAGAAGGGCAGTACATGTCTCCATGTGGCGTGTCGCGCCGGGCAGCCGGCGCAGGCCGAGCTGCTGGTCGCGTGGGGCGCAGACCCCACAGCGAGGGACAGCACCAACAATACACCTGCAGATTGTGCTAGGTAATTTTAATATTGTCTAAAAAAACAAGTATATGCCACTATAAAGTCATTATAAAATAATTATAATAATGCATTTATTATAATAAAATAAGAAAATAAAAGTTAAAAGTTGGTTTGTGATCTTTAAATTATAGTTGTAAGTATACATATGCAACTGTAGTAAATTAGTATAATTTTACAATCTGAGTGTGTTTGCATATGTTTACATTAAGCATATTTGTTTATTATTGTGTGTTTTATAATCGTTGTGTATTTCATAATCTTATCATGTTTGTTTTAGCTTGTGTAGATGCAATATAAATATAATAAGTAGTTATTTGTAAGGTGGAATTAGGTTAGATTATTGTAAGGTCACATTCTATTGACATTAAGTACAATGTCTCACCAAATAGAATAAGAATTCTATTTATCTCAACCTCGATTCTCTTCTAACTTTCTTGAAGTGTATACCCCCGTTTTCTCTTTTATCTTTTATGATCGGTTTGTTTCAAACTTTTTCCTATTCTAAGTATCATCCTATAAGGCCGTCCAATTTCCAGGGCCGGCGGTCACGCGGAGCTTGCCTCCCGGCTCGTGGAGCTGGTGTACGAGGCGACGGACCGCATGATCCAGTCGCTGACGGGCGAGCGGCCGGACCACGCCGCCGGGCGACACTACATCGTGCCGCGGGCGCACGACGCGCACGAGATGACCGATGTGGCGAAGGCGGCGCGCGGAAAGCTGCAGCTGGTCAGCGAGAGTGATACGCGTACTTACACCAAGACACACACGATACAGGAGTAAAACCCAGTCACACACCGCCAGATACTCACTCACATTGACACAATGAATACATATGAATAATGACGTGCACGTTTCTCACGAGTACGCGCTTACGCGTTAGAAACGAGCGTATGTAACGCTCACACGTACAGACAAAACGCGCAATACAGTACGAGAGTCCGTTTCATGTCGATTTGGTCGGGTTTACTATAATGTTATACACATTATAGTAAACTAAATTAAAAAACACTATGAATCGCAGATTTAAACTACTTTTTTGTGAAATGACCTTTTGTCGATTTAACATTTTTACCTAGTGACGTAAGTACATGGGTATCAATAACATAAGGGTAGTCATACTTCTGGAAACGAATGCATCATAATTGACTTTATATACAAGCCTAGCTCTAATTCCGTTACTCCAAATTAATCCAAATGTATGTGAATTTTCTCAACAAATTGATCAGTGTTTTGACTAATTGGACCAACAATTATTATTTATCAGACCAAAGACTTGCTGGTACATTTAAATTATAGTATTTAGTTTATATGTTGAAAATATATAATCAAACCCACCTAATTATGTTATCCTCATAGTGTAGAACTTGAGTCATACATTATATATGTTGCTGTTGATTTTGTGTAACTCATTGTTTTATTCTAAGAACAAATGGAATCTTTGTTTTCTTAGCACATTACTGTTTAATTATTCAATTTGAATGACTAGATGAATATAATATTTGTCATGTCATTCAGGAAAACGGCATATATTTAAAAGTTCTGGACTAAATAAAATGCTATTTTTGTTGTATTGCAGCTCCCAAACCACCTGTTTGAAGAATTAGTAATGGACATCTACGATGAAATAGATCGCCGGGAGACAGAAGCGAGTACGTTGTATATGTATTTTTGTATGTTAACTTGTTTAAAAACAAACATATTTAACCGATTTGTTACCTTTTTCCATACTTGAATGCAAAATATTTACAAATATGCAACAATATTTAGTAGGACAGTATATGTAACAGCACTGACATTATATGTTTGGGGGTTAAATAAGGATAATGATTTTTGGGCGTCAGGGGCCACTATTCATCACGTCGATTGTGTGCTCGTTTACTATTACCATATTTAAATAAGTTAATGAATAATTTAATCGATACGATGATCAGCTTTAATTTTATAAAAGTGTGATGTATTGCATAACAGCATCGGTACAGGAGAGTAAATAAATATATTCCCGTGCACAGTATGGCAGACGAGCGCGAGCGGGCTGGAGCGGTGCGGCGTGGCGTTCCTGCCGGTGAACCCCGCGCTGTCGGCGCCGCGCAACCAGGGCCGCCAGAAGCTGGCGCGGCTGTCGGCGCCCGAGTTCGCCACGCTGCTGCGCGACGTGCTGCTCGACGCCACGCGCCGCCAGCGCATCGCCGCGCTGCACCCCCGGGGTAAGCGACCTTCACTATCATTATCGTCATTAATATCATCGTCGATATCATTATCATTACCAACATTAATCATTATATAATATTATAATTATCCAATCGATACCTCTCACCTGGAAGAGATCGCCGCTTAGCGATAAGACCGCCTATTCCATACGACTTATCAAAATTGTTGTTTACTCATAAAACTTATAAAACGGATTTAGGACATTACTCTCTTATTCCCAGACTGAGTAGGCTTTATAAGGAGCTAGTTTCAAATAACGGATCAGTCGACCTGTTTAAAGACAAACTGTCAACATTTAGAGTTAAAATCCTTAAATCACTGAATACGACTTGTAAAACATAACGCAACAAATTGTCAAATAGTACGAATTTAATGTTAGAATAATATTGTCTTTCCTTTATAGTAGCCAACTAATATTGCCTGTAACTTAATTTAGTGTTTTATTTTTTAATTTATTCATTGTGTGTTATTGTACAACTATTTTGCATACTGTGACTACCTGTAATTGGAATTTCGTGTATGCATATACACGAAATTCCAATTACATACCTTAGATTCGATACTGTTATTGTATAATACTTGTACATGTTATTCTGTTGGTAGGTCAATAAATAAATAAATTATATGTTATTGTTATTTCTTTTTATATTTATAGTGTGCAATAAAGAGTATTTTATTCGATTCTAATCATTATTATCGTTATCTATATCATCACGATCAACACATCCTTATAATTATTGTCATCGTCTTACTACACTATCATATTTATATCATAGTTGAGTTTCTTGAATCAAGCGCGCGCATTTTGTCGAAGTCGCCGCAAAAAAAAAGTTCGTCAATATTTACATTATACATGGATATCATGGATCATCAATGATAGCCATGTATTTATTCTTATTACTTTGGGTCAATGTCCAGTGGGTTGTAAATCTTATGTAAATATTGAAGAACTTTTTTAAAACAAAATTAAGGAAATCCTGTGACAATCTCTTTTAAACATCATCCATTAATACCAACGTCGTCCTCAGACCATATATATCAATATATAATATCTGTTACTGAAGGAAATAATTCTACAAATAAATTATATTCCAGGCCTTGCCGGACCATTAAACCCGCTGTTGTCGGCGAGCCACTTGAAGCACCTATCTCAAATGTCAGACGACGAGCCGCTGTACGACTCCGTGGCCTCCGACGAGGATTACGCAGCGCTGGCGCCCATTGACTTGGACGTGAGTTCGTATATTGGTTTTAACGTTTTTCTGAGATTGTAACCTTATCAACTCCACTGTAAATTTTTAGCTTTTTTTAAATGAAATTAATGATGCATATATGAAGTAGTTTATTGGACAGCTATTGGGTTATTATTATTAGTATAATCAAGTGGTCGGTATTAAAACATTTTTTTTTTATAATATCTGTCTTCCGCAGATAACTTCTATAGTTCCTAGAGCGGGCGAAACAGTGTCTTCCACGTACAACCCGTCACTTCCAGAGCACTCCAGCCCCGAACTACGACGAACTCAGTCGCCTAGCAATACAACGGTACCAGAAAAGAAGGACGAAATAGAGAACTTGAAGAAGGAATTGGACAATAGAGACTCGACCATCACCGAACTGAAGAACCAGTTGAAGAATCTACAGACAATAGTCGAACAATTGACGAAGGAGAATAGTGTTCTGAAAACGCCGAGTAGCATCGACGACGACAGCATGACGTCACAAGCGTCAATGAACGACAGCACGAACGTGCTAGACATGAAGCCTCCAGAGAGAGGTCGGAGCCTAGAGACGGAACAGCTGACGTTGGAGGAGGACGTAAGGCAGTCGCTGAAGGGCCCGCAGCGACCGGTCAGTATGTATGAGACTAGGGAGGGACCAAAGAATAACTGGCAGGTTACTAAACACCAGGTACTAATTTATTAATTACACTAATTTATTTGTAACTAAGTAGACTTAGATAACTTGCTAATTTGGAAGATATGTTAAGTTAATCTACATGAATAATATACACAAACTACATAACTAAAACTTTTTTTTTACAAAATTTATTTAAATTTTAAACTTTTAACATGTCTTCTATTTCAGCATACAAATGTAATATTATTGATTATGGTTTAGGAACTAACACTAAACAAGTAGAGGTGTTAGACCTTAATTTGGAAACATAAAATCTAAAATGAACGAATTATTTGAGTAGATAAAATACTAACCGTATTCGCTTCTAAAATCAATATTTTGGATTTATTATCGAAATTATTATAATGTTCAAGGTCAATGTTCACATGTCATGAAATGAAATAGTTATTTTTTTCACAAGAAAATTTTATTCATACCGTTATTATAACGGCAGGTATTTAAGAAACAAGCGCTTGCGTAAAATTATAGTTTTATGTACCAATTATCCCATATCTATGGGGCACATATATTTAAAAAAAAGAGTTACCTTAAGACGAGTGATGTGTGACCGGCCCGCAGCTGACGAGCCTCCCCGGGCTGGAGCGGTCGCTGACGCAGGGCGCGCTGGAGGCGAGCGCGGGCGAGGAGGCGGCGGCGGCGGCGGGCCCGGCGCCCGAGCTGGTGCAGCGCCGCGCCGAGGCCGTGACGCGCGCCATCCAGGAGCTGTGGGCCGCCGCGCGCCTGCACCAGCCCGTGCTCGACCGCGCGCACGCGATACGCAGGGCTGTCACCGCGCTGCTGGCGTTGTTCCCGCAGGTTGCTAGTCTGAATATGACCCTCCTCTCGTTGTTTTATGAAAAAAAAACATGTTACCTTTCCCTTGCGGCTTCTTCAGCACAGTCTTGCAGTGTCATTTGAGGATGAACAAAATCTTAAATTTCGTATTTTGTTACTATATTATCTCATTTCTAACATGGGGTTCAGAAATAAGAAATTCTCTTCTGTTGTAGTCGTTACATTTCTTTTGCTAAGATAAGTCCGATTACATTTGGATGAATATAAATTTTATTTTAATAGCAGTAATATTGGAGAATAGTCTGTTATCGTTTATAGACATTTGCAACATCAGGTCCCATGGCTTCAAAGGATAGCACTCCTTACGTTTTTTGAGGAGCCATATGTTATACCGCTCCGGGAATACCTTCCTTTTGCACATTGGTGGAAAAAAGGAACATGGAAATCAAACCATATACCATATCATACAATAAACATACATCAAATTAATTATAATGTTCAATGACTACCTAAACTGTACATTTCAGACGATAACAGACAGCGCGTTACAACAGACGATCAGCTCGCTGCGGTCGGCGGGCGAGCAGCTGGCGCTGGCGTGCGCGGCTCGAGCGCCGCTGGACCGCGTGCGCGCCGCCGCCTACGACCTGGCGAAGGCCACCAAGCTGCTCGTCACGCACTACCAGCCCTCCTGACGCGCGTACACCACCGTCTAGTGCCGGCGCCGCGCCACGTGCTTCGTGTGCTGCTACTGACTGACGCTGACACACGTGTTTATGCGTGTGTATAAGGCGATTAAAGTGTGCGTTAGTGCATGAACATTGCATGTACAAGTGTGTGTATAGTACACTCAAAGTGTACGTTGGTGCGTGAAGCGGGAAGTGCGCGCTGGTGTAACAATCCCAATGAAGTGTTATATTAGTGTTGGGTATAAAATTATGCGATATTATAAAAACTACACCATTTCATAAACGTATGTACGCGAGTACAGTACACACGAAGTGTATGTTGACGCGTGATTTTGGGAAGTGTGCGTTTGTGTACACATGAACAACATTACTAAGTGGACAGTTAGCGTTTTGTGTAAAAGCATATTGTTCCTCAGGATAAGTAATAGAAATTCTTGAACTGGATAATATAAAGAAGTAATAAATGCACTATTAGCGACAGCAATGTCAACATCCAGTTATGTCATGTATATATACATATCAATACATGTCATGTATTGATATGTATGTTATGTTAATATGTGTTTTTGAATGCTTAATATGCGTGATAATAATGTATGTATAAAGAGAAATGATAGGACTTCCTTGTTTGGATAATGTTGCTCGCTTCTGTGATGTGTGAAGCGTATGTCTAATGTGAATGAATGAAATGAAACAAACTAATTTTTAATTTATTCACATAACCTTTAAAAAACCGCATATATTGAGTATCCGTATCATATTAAAATCTATCAATTCCGCGATAAATTTTGTCTATAATCATATATAACATGAGATTGGGTATCAATTTACAACAAATATATTATCTATTTTTTCAACATTTTTAACATTCATTCTAATTAGAGATTTGGTGTAATATGAAATTAACAACCAGTTAGGACAGTTTTTGATCTGTGTTCAAAACGGCTAGGCTAGATATTTTTTTCTAAATATTACGTATGAATCATTTAAAAATTAATCCATATGGCGCAGACACTTTTGTCTGCTCTATAGTGATAGTGAAGTAAAATGGTGCATAAATAATAATTGAATTTGAGCTTTAAAATAGATTTATATTGCACTCCTACATTATATTATATGTTAATCATTTAATAGTAAGTAACTACACATAGCACTAAGGTTGTGTTGTGATCACACACACAGAAAAGACAAACATAACAAATACTCATACACAGGATTCATATTTGAGTTTACCTGGCATTGAACCTGGGACTGCCTTTACGGCTGCCCCGTCTGGTGACTTATGAAATGGTCATAATCTAAACTATTAATGCTTAATACAGAATCTAAAATGCTTGTAGCACTCTTTTTGTTAGTTCATGTAAAGGTTTGTTTACATGTATGGTGACAATGATATGTTTATGAGATTCAGAGGAATTGTTTTACAATCAAACAATTTGACTTTCATGAGTCAATGACACAATTGATGTTGTTATATTAAACGTGTTAGAAGTTATATAAGCAATACTTAATGGATTTATGATTTATATAAGTGGCTAAAGTTCAAATAAGTGTAAGAAGTAATGTTGTATGTATATTAATGTACAGATGAAATAAGTCTTAAAAAGTAATTAAGATCCATAGTTTACAGTTTATTAACTCAAATGTATACATATACCATATTTTAATATGCTCTTACTGATGTGTGCCTTCCTTGTGTATATGTATGTATTTCATGCATTACACAATATGAACACCAAAGTTTGTTTTTAAACTGTAAACTGTGGGAACTTCATTGATTAATATTTGTTCATACTAAGTAATATTTTACAGAGTGTTGTTCATGAATTATGAAACCAGGATCCCACACTTTTATAATATATTTAAATTACCCATTGTTGTCTGTGAAACGCTAATTAATTTTATATTACGATTCCCGTTTTTTATTTCGTTAGGGATTATCAATAAATTACGTCAAACGATTCGAAGAGAGGGGGAGGGGGGGATAGGTCCAAATTTCGCGACGTCACATTTCAAATGTATGTAAGTAACAAAATGTAATTTATAATGTGAGAGCTGCCGTTTCGATTTAATATTTTATAAGTGGAAAATTGGGGGGGCACTAGGGGGGTCTCACTAATGTGACCAGTTGTGACAAAGGCGCGGGAGGGGTCATAGAGTCGGGAAATTCCTATGACGTAACTTATAGATGGCTCCTTACTAAGACTGCAATATACAAGCTAATAATGAGATTATTGTGTAACATGATGGTTGATAATCTAATTCTAAACTATATTTGTTGTGAATAGTAAATAAATGATTATAACTTATATTATTAAAAATTGATGACAAATTGTTGTAAAGAATTATAACGCTTTACGCTTTAATAGTGACAAACGCGATGCTTTTAGATAGGGAATTGTATTAACAACTTGATAAAATCTTAATGATTATCTTAATTCTTGATATCTTAATGTCGACAAGGGTACATTTTATAATTTACCCATAGTGAAAATAAAATTTGTTCTGTTTGTACTATGGCTTCTTTCATCGCGATAAGACACCTTATACCGATTAGCAAGGATGATGAGATGATCTTAATAGATTGATTTTAATAAATAATTTTCTCGGTAATCAGAAGTCTGCCACTTATCTATTATTCACATTGTAATGGATGATAACAAAATTGATTGAAGTTTCGCCATAAGATTCTCGTTGCTCGATCGCGATGAAATTAAGTCTTATTTTTCTTGAAAACAAATTATATAAATTGTCAATTCTTCTTCCGCGTTTAATACAGGTCACAAAATGAATACAATTAAATGTATGTTTCCTCCGTGAGAATTGAATAAAAATATAATTTGTATATCTGTAGCACACGTATATAATACATATATACGTAGATTACCAACAGTAATACGTAAAGGACATGAATGATACTGTCAGTTGATAAATGTGTGCTTTGGATTATATGTAAGTAAATGTGTAGTTAATATTTGGAGATAATGATGTTGAGTTGTTTTGTGGTTGTGTGCGTATCATGTATAGTTATATCAAATTAATATAATCATGAATGCAATACATATTTTTTGCGTGAACAGGACATCCTAACTTATAATATTTGGCATACAAGAATTATTTGTATAATACAGCTACGAACGGATAATTACTCATTGAAATTTATGAGAAAATTTATTACTTATCACTCTGTTGCTACTACGTTGCGAAAAATTAAATGATAGTAATAAATTCTCCTTATTAATTTATAAGAGCTTTTATGGTTATAGAATGTTTACAAAAAATTTACTTACATTTCGAATGTAAAATTTAGTTTCGTAAATTATGGAAGCAATGATCGAGCCTATAAAGCTTATTCGGTTTTAAAAAACTTTAAATAAATCCAATGAAAAATATCCATTTAGAGAGAATTATTAATTAATTTGATATAATAATACGTACAAATTGTGAATTGTTCAGGTTTATTAGTTAGGTCACGTATCGTGTTCGTTGTAAAGTGCCATACCCATTGTGGTAGATTGGAAGTAATGTTGTTGTAACTAACAATACTATTGATTTTCTCGTATTATAGTTTATTTACGATCGACCACGTAGAAGATGGTTAAAAATCTTACAAAATTCAGTAAGTTCTGTATTTTTTCTTTGTTATCTGACACAAAATAATATTTCTTGAGTGCCCTAAGTACGAATTTATAACGTTTCCTCAGCATTGTTTTGGTTTCCGCATGTAATTGCAAGGTACATTGCTTGGTATGGCCGAAGACGAAAACGTGCAATGTAAGAACACATTGCAGTGTATTCTTATGGTTTGTAGGGTTGTTTAAAGGAAACGTCATGTACTCATACTAGGCGTACAGTTATCTTTAGTGGTTGGTCATATATTATTGTCACAAAGCGCAATTTCTTTACGCCTGTACTCTTCGTCATTCCATGCGTTGTGTTCTGCACTGTACTTGTGTAACTGCACTTTATGTAAACCGAGCAAATAAGGAATGAACTTAAAAATGTTCTTCGATTACAAACCTTGTACTAAGTAACAATGATATTGACGGGAGGTTTACGTCGTTTGGCATTTCTATTTTCATTCTTTATTGGCATGACTTATTGTACTTCCAACAGTCTTCAGTATTCGTATAAAGTTTATTATTCTAAAATATTTCTTGTTTTAAGGATGTTATGGTTGTTATTACTGTAAGCGATTATATTGTACACAGCTGGGCCGGTTGCGTTTTTGATTATTTTATGTTTATTTTTCTCGAAACGGTTGTTACCTAAGAATGGTATGCATAACTTTGTTTTTCTTAGTTAATTTTACGTCTTCTTTTCTGAAAATTAGATATATTTTACCACAGTATTATGTAGCGAAATTGTTTTCTTTTTATTTATGTTATTAAGTAGGTATCTCTTATGTTGATAGCAAGATAAGCCGAAAGCTAATACTGATATTCACTTATTAACAGGTGTTATTACAGATCAAACAGTTTCAAATTTGGGTTTTCAAGCGCGGTATCTATAACATGAGAATGTACATGTCTAGTGGTCCTCAACTTGGACTCCTATTAGACCATGCCCTAATTTTTTCACTTATTTTGGTAAAGTTAAAGTTCTTCAATAAGAAGTAAAAAAAAATATCACTTATTTATTTAAAAGTAATCGTGATACTATGTTGATTGTAAAATTGTTTTTTTTGTACTTAAAATGTGAAAGCCAATATGGCGGCATTTGTGTTTTTTGTTCGCTTACACATTTTAAAAAATGCGAGATTTATATTAAAATTGCATTTTTAAACAATTTACTGAGACATACCACAATTTGCAACCTTTTGTCTGTTTGATCTGTAATATACCTAATTTATATAACATAGAGGTGCTTACCTAGTTTCCTTGAACTGCCCAGTGCAAGTACCCAGTACACATTGAATTTGATAAGAATCGTGCCTGATATATATAGTACATATATTCATACATTTGTTAGATAGCTATTACCTGGTAGATAGGTCATATTTACTATATTGCGTCAGTTGTGTAGATTTTTATACGAAAGTTTCACAATTACCTATATGTTGATAGCTGTGTATGTACGTATAGTTGGAAATGTGAATTTTAAGTATATATAGATATATTATTATGAATTGCGGTTGTCTCTATCTGCAAATAGATTAATAAATACGGTGGATTTTAAAATTTGTGTCAAAGTATGAATAATTTTGAATAGACAACAAATAGAATTGTCAGGGTTAGAACGAGTATGGTTCGTCTGAGGTGGTACCACCGCCACATCTATTTCTAGCGTGTCGTTTTTGCATGGAGTTAAGAGCAGATGAGATGTCCATGGGCGTCAGTGACCACTTACTATCAAGTGGACTGGGCGTTCGTATGGTACTTCATTTTCATTAACACTATTAATAATAAATCTATTACGAATGATATAGATAATGTAACACTTATTTTCTCGGTATGGGTTTGTATGAAAACCCAGTAAAAGATAGAAATAAAATCTTAAATTATTGCTAAATAATTCGGCTTACATTTTCTAATTAGATAAACAGTATACTTTTTCTGATTTTATTTTTAAATATTTTATACTAAGTAGCTAACATTTTGGATCTATTATCTGCTTTATAAGATTTTAAACTTTATAAATGTACAACATTTATTGTTAGACCAATAATATTTACAACCTACCTCCAATTTCTAAATTTTAACAGTAGATTGAATTCACAATTGCCTTTAAAATTTTTGAACGTCTTGTATACGCTGTTTTTGATATTAGATTACTTTATATTGTAGTATACAAAATTATTATAAAATATTCATGTTATTCAATGCGTATGTGGAATAAGGTCACATCACTATAAGAATGGTACCATTTGCCATTTATCACATCGACAGTATAGTTACAATATAACTTAATTAAATTAAGTTTGTAATTCAAAATTATTTTGTACGTGTGTCTCGCTCACACATGAATGACGAGCGAAAAGGAAATATAAAAGTCATTTAGATTTTCATTTTTTTTAAACACATAAAGACAGCAATTCTAAAATATAAAGCAGCAGAAGTTGGCCTGCTCGTTAATTCTATTTGCAGAAGAGACAATATGGGATGCTTTTGTATGGAACGTGTTAGAGTATTCATTGAATGTTTATACAAGTATATTGAGTAATATGTGATCACTATATGTGCCAATGTTTATGTAAAAGACGTAGTATAAGCGGGAAATGGGAGCGTTACGCCGTATGATTACATTATGTTTGCATAGTTGATACCGAATTGAAGAAAATTAGGGTGTTTTGCTTGTAAATGATACGTGGAGACTAAGAATGAAATTTGTTATTACAGTTTCAAAATTGAATACTATTGCGCAAGTGTGACGATACACTATAATACTGAAATAAGAAATCAATATTTGAGTGGTGGTCACAATAATAACATAAAAAAAAAATGGAATATCATATAGTCAACTCAGGTGATGAAAGCCTATGATGGATTTTTGTAAATTTATTTAATATAGTGAAATATTCTTCAAATCTGCGGCAAAACGCTCTTGTCGCCGCAATTAGAATAATTGGTGAAAACAATTGCAAGGGATCCTGTTTTTAAAATAACAATAACATTAATAGTAATGTGAATATGAATAGAGGTCTCTTACGCTTACTCCTACGATTTCAAAGACTTGTAGAAAAACCCAAGTGCCCTTACAACAATTATTTCAAAGCAGTAATTCTAACATAATTATAAAGATGTGATTAAATAATTCGCACGGTAAAATGTAATTAAAACTCACAACACAATCATTAATTAATATTATTTTGACTTTTAACCGGTTCTCATACGCAGAAAAACAGTTAAAGGCAGGATCTCGGCACAATTGATACGAAAGTTACGAAAAATTTATAAAGTTCAATATAATAAATTTTATTATTAATTTTGAATGAACTTTTTATTTACCCTTTAGAAAATATCATGTATTTTTGCCATTTTAATATCTTTACAAATTACAATAATAATTACCTATTTTTATGGCTAGCTAGCACATCAGCATACTACACAAAACTTATTAACGCTCGCCAATATAGACAACACATACACATATACTATATAACCGTACCTACCCCGATCACCCAACCAAATGAATCAGGTTTATTGGCGTAAGCCCTTACCTACTTCTCGTATGAAATCTACTTTGAGTCGAGTACAAAATTATTCAGATAATGGGCAATATCTTATATATAAAATTCTCGTGTCACAATTTTCGTTCCCGTATTCCTCCGAAACGGCTTGACCGATTCTCATGAAATTTTGTGAGCATATTAAGTAGGTCTGAGAATCGGCCAACATCTATTTTTCATACT
>DWNE01000357.1:0-31024 GCA_018249875.1 Cecropterus toxeus | reverse complement strand
GGGAAAACCTTTAAAAAATCCCCCGCCCCGGGGGGGAAACCCCGGATTATATTGCCGAGCGCATTCCCCCCCCCCCCCCCCCCGGTAGCTTACTTATCCGAGGCGTTTAAACTTACTCCCCAGGGTTGGTAAGGCATCTGTGGCTATCTTCAGATAAGATTCTGATTTGTATTTGATGGACTGCATGTTCGTTTACTACTTTACAACAATTTAGATGACCCTTAAGTAAAAGTCGAAGCATGAAGTACATGAAAAATGGAAAAGGTTTTTATTTGTCATTAAAATGACATTAATCGTTATAGTTGGTCATGTGATATAGGTTGGTCATGTGATATAGGTATAGGTTGACCAGTTGATATCAGTTTGTTACTGTTCCACTGCTTGGCGCGGCTTTCCTCTAGGATTAAAAGGCTTTTAGACCAATCACAGTCATATCCTTCGCACACCTTTTAGAACTCTTTAAAGAAATCTCATGCGTGTACGCTCGTCACGATGTTTGTACCGTTTTTATAATTATACATTTATAACGCATTTTCGTCTTACAATATAGTATGTAAGACGAAAATGTCTCTGAGAATTGGAATGTCATTTTTAATAAATTTTGTTGATAATGACGGAAATATATAATTATTGTTCAATGTAACGCTGTCAATACATATTGGTATGAATTATGGAAATCACATTGATTTTTTTTATTTTGACAGGATATCCAACTTCCGAAGCTTCCAGTGCCGGATCTCCAAGCTACCATGGAATCATACCTGGACTTCGCTTCGGTGATCGTGAACCAACAGCAGCTGGAAAACACGCAAGGGCTGGTCAGGAGTTTCATGGAAGACCTGGGCCCGAAGTTGCAAAACTTGCTGCTGGATAGACAGAAGGAGATGAACAACTGGGTGAGATGTCAAGAGAAATTACAGTAAAATTAGTTCATAGATTAAAATTTTCCGTATTTAGATGAACTTGTTACAACGATGAAAACATATTTTTATTAACGTGAAAGTTATGTACTGCGCAGTAGAACGGCTAAATACATAAAAATGGAACGTTTTAATAGTTATACGCACGAATTCGATCAAATTATCATACTAGATATATTAACTGTATTACAACACTGGTAGCATAAATACTCAAAAAAGGACTTGACTCATTTGTTTTAAAGATGGTAGGTATATCAATGTATATCAACATATTTTTTTGTCATTTTACTTGTCTGGATACAATTTTAACGTTAAGAATATATCGTATTATATATATTCTTAACGTTAAAAATGTAGTAACAATTTCATTAGGATTTATAAGTACTAGCTCGCGGAAATCTTCCATTTTTACGTATTTACCTTTTAATAAAAACTATAACTGAATACATCAAGTTATTCCATCGAAAATTACCTCCACACAAATTCCCCATGCATATTTTATTAAACTTCGTTATCTTTGAGTGAGTTTACGAACATTATAACTGGGGCGTAAAGTGTCATCGGCGTAAAATTTGAATGCAAAGCACTCGTCCTTCCTCCCTTATCAGTAGCTACGGCAACGTTTCCCTTCAGAAATCATAATTCTAAACAATGGCATTATGTTAACCGCATTGTTCCAGCCATTTGGTCTCAGTACAGTTACAAAACAGTCAACATGAGAAGAAAAAATAAACGCCAAGTATACTAAAAATGTACTTCAAAAATTGGGTTTATGTGGTTCTATATATCGTATATACAGTTATTCAAAATCACGCTTTAGTAGAAGTGTCAAAAGTAAATAGTGATAATGGTGAAGTGCTGATAAAAATTTTGAAACTATTCAACGAAGCGAGCAGTGATGAACGTTTATTTAACGTGACTATAAAATTTTTAAAAAGCCTATGTGTATGTATGCGTGAATCTTTGAAATCAAAAGATAAATCTTATAATGGCGAAGCTAATTTGTTCATTGAACATTATAATGAAAATTTTGGTGTTCTTGAAGATCTTTATAATAGAACATGTCTGAATTTGAAAAATGTAAAACCTAACGAATTAATTAATTTTAATAATATTGATGTGAAAAGCAATATATATACTACTACGAAGAACCTAGTATATAAAAAGATTTTGCATGAAAAAGGCCATAATATTTCCGAAAAAATTAAAGCAACAAACAATGAAAATAAGAATAGCCTTGACATTTTATATAAAGTATTAATAGAAAGTAAAGTTTACCATAACTATAGATTACGAAAATATAGTATATTAAGAAAATTTGAGATAAACACTAATTCGGAACAAAACTCTATACTTATTATTACGCTTTATCCCGAGATAAATATAAATAGCTGGTCCGTAAATGATTCAAGAATCATAAATGAAAATGAAATAAAAAATACACTGCTTACCAATTCTCCCATAGATATCGATGTAATAGATATGAATTTTGAAAAACTAAGTGAAAAATTTACAAAAGTAGTTTCGGCTTCAGATTGTGTCTTACAATCGATATATGTACTTTTAGTAAATAAATGGAATCATAATAAAATAAAAACTTTCAAGTTATTACGTAAAAAGAATACAATCAAGATATACATTAATTTTCTTATTGAAAACAGTTACAAAGATTATACAAAGATATGCTGCACAAATTTTAATATTGATATTTGTAAATTGACTGAAAACGATGAAGTTCGTACAAACTTGCCAAACCAGATAGAAAATAATAACAGTTTAATTGGACAAGTAAGTAATGAGCTTGACTACAAGAAGACGATATTGAAAATAAAAAATCTATTTAAAATATATGATACACAAGTTCATGAGAAAAGTTATACTACACCTTATGATGAAAAGATCGATAAAGAAAACTCAGTGTCTGCTTGTAGTATTAACTTAGATATCAGTTTAAAAAGTATTATTGAAAAAAACACTTTAGAGGATAAAATTATAAATATTTCCTCCACTTATGGAAATACCGTTCCAGTGATCGTTACAAGTGAAAATCCAAATTTTCACAATAGTTACAATCATACGTCATGGAGGAAATTACCTTGGATCACTTTTGTTTCCTCTACAGAAATAAATCCATCTCACTTTCGAAAAATAAATAAATTAAAAGTTAAGACATATAGAAACCAGAACATTTTCGGGAAAGGCGATATTGAAATGGCAATGCTTACAAACACGAATTCGAATGGGTTAAATTCAATAACTTTGGCACCAAACTACGACCAGAGAATCAATACAACATACGGTAATTATACTACAACTTCGCCGAATTTCGATGATTTATACACATTACAAGTGAAATTTGAGAATAAAACTGAAGATTATAATAAAAATATGTATCGAAGTTCAGAGGGAAACACGAAATCATATTATGGAACAGAAATGTCAGATACTTATAAAGAAGATTCAAATATAATAACTTATGCTGATGCTGAACTTGATGTAACCGAGAATTTATCAGAAAACTCTACAAACCCTAGTATGTTTAAAATCAATAATTCAACTATTATAAATGATCCAATTATTTATAAACATGAAAAAGGAAAAGTGATAGATCGCTTGCCAGAAATGAAAAACGACATTTTTAAATTTAATACACATGATAATTATAAGAGCACTGCAAAATCAACGTCACTGACTTTTTACAATGAAACATTTAAAAATTTAAACAAGTATGAATATAGCAGTACTGTTTTGTTTCCGATAAAGCTTGGTTCAGAAAAGTCTCATACAACTTTGGGTGGTAATGGGTATTATTCCCATTCCCACCAACAAAATGTAACGCAAAATATCTACAAGGAGTATGAAACAGAATCTAAAATCGGTGTAGTCAAAACTACAGATGTGCTTAACAATATCAATCACTATATTACTGATACTTTAATTCCACTTGTACAAGAAAAAGTAACCACGATTTCAAAAAATAGAAGTAAGGCTCTAAACCAAGTGAGCAGTGCTTATCCTTTTTTATTATTCTCAAAAGATTTTGTTAAATTAAACGTGAAAAAATCTACGCCGCCAAAACTTTATCTTAATAAAATTCCAGGAAGAAACAGTAGTCAAAAATTGCCCGAGTTTGATACAACCTACGGAGGATTAAACAAAAACCTATTGCAGAATAATACTAAAATTACAATACCAGAACTATTTAACAACATGATAAGTAATGGATATAAACGGATCGGAAATAATATCAAACCTTCAGAATTTTATGATACTTTACCGATATTTCGAAACAGCATTTACTTTACCACTGCAAAAATTCAAACGACAGACAAAAATAATTCAAATGATAGAGATTTTAATAATGATATCAATAATTTTATTGACTTCGATACAAATAAATTACAAACGCCCTATAACAAACCGAAAAGATTATTAAATGAATTTATAAAAATTAATGAAACTGCAACTAAATCTACATCTCAAACAGAAAATACTTTACTTTACACAATAAATACAACGAGTAATCCTTTCACAAACATGGCTTCATTTACAGGTAATACGCAAACTAAAAGTATAAGTAGATGTTTAAAAAGGAATCCCTACTTCACTACATTTGTTAATGATTTAAATCAGATTACTACAAATGGTAAAGAATTAATCAGTGTTTTTAATCAAGATAATTCTACGAATCACTTGTATCTACCGAATCCTGATTTGGAAATGACAACTGGTAGTACACAAAAATCGTCGAATTTTTATACGACTTTCAATGATTCCAGTCAGAACGTAATTCATAGTTTTATCAGTTCTATAAAAAGTATCAAGGCAGGATATAACACAGCGGCAAAAAATCGATCCAAATATGCATTCGAAATAGAAAATACTATCCTACTTCAATTATCGTCAAATGAAACTCAACCTACAAAAGATGAAACACGAGAAATATTATTAAGGAAATCTAGAAATGAAATGCAGTTAACAAAATCCCCAAAGGCGTTTAAAAAAGAAGCTACCACTATATACGATTTCAATTACAAAGGACAATTTGTAAAAATAGCAGAGTCTAGGAACACACAAAATCCACATAATAAAACAGACAGTAAATTAAAACATATAGTGGACAAGGAACATAGTTTTAATGTGACGGAGAAAAATGTGGATAAAAATAAAAAGCATCATAAATATCTGAATGGAAGACAAGTCAGTAATAAACCTTTAGTACTAGAGCCTTCACCTTCCGGTAAAACTAAAGATTTATTATCAACAATACATTATGCTGAAAATAATAAACAATTACATGACACATTATTTCATATTTTATTTTTGGATATTCGGGAAAACACAACCATAAGAAAATATGATAAGTCTATTTGGAGTTTCAATAACCCTCAAAAAGATCAAATATATAACTTGAATTCTTTACAGGATACCAGTACACATCCTACAGCTCCAATAACTGAGAGCCTGTTAGTTTCTCACGCCTTTAAGGAACGTAGAAAAGAAACTACGGGTAAAAATATGTTCAACACAGCTAGTAAAACCGACAGTCCTTCTTTGATAGAAGATACCATTTCAAAACCAAAATTGCGAAACAATGTTAAAAATAGTCGGTATGTGAAACAGGACCTAATTGAAAACAAAACAAGACTACATGAAATCTCAATAACTACCTCGGAAAATTATGAGCATTTTATTACGTCAACCAATTCAAATGATGCAAAACAAACTAATCGTAATATGGAAATTAATCAATTGGAACCTAGAGACGGTAATATTAAAGAGTATTTTACAGTTCTTTCACCAACTGAATCTAACATTCATACTACTTGGGATATGGGTCCTATAGCACTAATATATCAATTGCCTTCTACGAATGATACGACGACGAATGATATTATTCATTATAAAATCCGCCCAAATGTCGCTCATCTAAGATTAATTAGAAGAAATAATTATACAAATGATCCGGCTCTGTCAACGAAATTCATTGGCCAGAAAGTTGACTGCAAGGTAACTAGATGTATAACGTCTGAATTTAATTCCTCAGCAGCTGAACCAAGCAGAGCAAATTTTGAAGGAAAATTAAATATAACATCACTAAGAATTGAACAAAGAGAAAGAATAAGTATAGAAAACTTACACCCAATACAAACTACGACAACAAAACTATATGTAATAAAACCGATTCATTCGAACTTTTTTACAAAATCATTTCAGAAGAGGTCAGGGACAAAAACAACAGATAACCAGATAAAATTTAATAACGATTTAAATACCGTTTGGATATTTCCAGATGTAAGAAAATATAGTTTAAGTAATATAAAAGCTACAACGGCAACTAAGGATTTCCTTACAAAGTCCATAAAAACTATTGATAACATTAAAAGTTTAATGAACACTGCTAGATCAATTACAATCTACAATGAAAAGTTAAAGAAAACGACTGAAATGGACCATATTCACAAAAGTTTAATTAATTTGAATACAAATTGGCCTAATTCTACACGACTTAGTAAAACAACTTCAACCGCATTTGTAACACAAAAGAGAATTTTACAACAAAACACTACAACATCAAATTCTTCTGTACTTCCGAAATTGAGAACTACTGAAAAAGTACTTTATTTTATGGCAAAGAATATAGGCCCAATTAATCAAGAAAATATGCATCAGAAACATGATAATCTAATCATAACAGAGAGGTATACTAATTTTCCCTATGAATTAAAACGTAATAAAAAGAAATTGTATCAGAAAAAAGAAAAAAATGTTCAACAAATTAACAAAAATATTAAAACAACTATTAACTATCCAAATGTAATGTATAGCGTCCATAATAAATTAATGGAAACAGAAAGTTTAACAACAGAAGCAGAAAGTGCTACAGATAACATGAAATCATATTTAGGCCGAAGTTTGATTTCATATAAAAGAGACACGACAGTTCTTGCAAACAACAAGATGAACATGATAACATCTTTAAATACTAACCATGAAAAATCTATGTACCTATATTCATCAGCAATTCCGAAATGGTTTAATACATTAAAACTTGATAAAACAGATAAAATACCTAGCGAATTAAAACAGAAATCATTAAAGAAATTATTCAATATCGAAAAAAGTAAATTTAATGATGATTTAAAAGCGCTTATTGATGCTAAAAGATTTTTCACAAAGCTGTCGGATTTAAATCATTTTTATCCCACTACAATATCAAACACGCAAAAATTAGAAAAGTCAAATAAATATTCCATTACACAGGATAAATATACAAATATTGAAACTGCTACAACTGATTTTAAATATTCCGTCAATATGAATTTTGAAACAAACGAAGTAAGTAATATGATTAGCAAAGAAAAAATGAAACTACAAAAACATTTATCCAACAAAATACTTTCTAGTAAATACATAACTTCTCAAATTGACAAACCAATCACCCTAAAAAATAAGAACAACCGGCCGGTACTTACATCTAACATCACTAAAGATAACCATGGAAATCGTTTTCTTTCATTGCATACTATAAAACATCCTGCTGCAACAAGGGAGATAGACAATAATATAACTTTAAATAACGTACATCTCCAAAGACCGACAATTCAAACAATTGGTTTTAATAAGTCTAGATATACACATATGTCAACTGCTTTAAATAATACGACAGGATATAATATAAACAAATTTAATAATACTATGACTGAATCATTTTTATACTATACAGATATGACTACACTCAGTGACATTTATTCGACTACCATAGCTAGACTAAACGATAATAAAACAAGTAAGCACATTGGCAAATCAGTGCAGTTTGTAAAAGCTATCAAAACGTGGCATGAAAAAAACATTAACGACAAATTGATCAAACCAATAATGAATATTAAGAAATTTCAAAGAAATAAGGAAAATCATATGAATATAAAAGAAAAAAATAAACAAAAACAGTTATCTACCGAAATACGTTCTGATGAATACATAACTTCTCAAATCGATAAACCAATAACTCCAGTAATTACAGACAGCCGAATAATACGTAAATCTAACATCACTACAGATAAACATGAAAAAAGTTATATTATTTTGTATACGACAAAATTTCCTACTGCTAAAAAGGAGATAGAAAATAATATCACATTAAATAAAGCATATCTACAAAGACCCATAAGCCAAATGATAGGTTATAATAAGTCTGTAAATACAAATATTACAAGTACTTTAAATAATACGGCAGGATATAATAAATTGAAATTCGATAAGACTATACCTGAATCATTTTTATATTATACAGATATGACTACAATCAGTGACTTTTATCCAACTAACGTAGATAGCATGGATAGAATATACGATAGCAATTCTAGTAAACATATTGGTAAAGCGGTGCAGTTTGTAAAGACTATCAGGCTCGAAGAAGTATTAAGTGACAAATTCAGCACACCAATAATAACTAACAACCTATCCGAACCGAAAAAGAAAAAACATATTAAAATTTTTAACAACAACGTAAACATGATTCGCAAGGCCAACTCAAACGAACAAAGCAATGTTCATTTAAATACCGTCTCATCAGGTCTAAATGACTTAATTTCAAGCACAATAATAAAAGACGTGGAAAACAATTACGATTTTGAAAATAATACGTTAGTTTATTTAGATTCGAAACATTTTGCACAAAATGGTCAAAATAATATAAAACATGAAGCTTTTAACTTGTCTACAAATATTTCTAATCTCCTGAGCAACAAAATAAATGAAAATATGACAACTCATTTAAAATACCTGCCTAGTAAAATAAATAACCAAAATCACAAAAATGAAAACAAAACTAAGGTTACAATATCTTTTTTAAACATGAAAAAACCGGTTCGAATTATAAATAATCCGAACTCAAAAACGAAGAGTCAAAGTAATATTTGGCAAAAACAGAAACACAACCATAACAATACACATACCGAACCTGTAATCAATCGCACCCTCAAAAGTGAAACAAATTCAAAATGGAAAATGAACGGTGACAATATCACTAATCACTTATATTCATTTTCACCGCCTTTTTCCTTCCTGAACAAAATAACTCTTTACAACAATAAATCACTGAACAAATCCGTGAAAGAATTTTCATTTACTCCTACAATAAATTATCTAAATTCTGTGCCATCTGACACAATGGACAATGTTTTGCATATAACTCAAAATCCATTGTTAAATATTCTTAATCAAAAAAATTATTCGAAAAATACCAACGTAACAAAATATCCAATAACAAGTGAAATAAGTAATAAAATAAAATTTCATAACGATAGTCGTTTTAAAACGTTTAAGGCAGTACATCGTGAAAATATATACGAGTCAAAATTAAGCACTAATGGGATATCAAATAAAAATAAATTCAATACTAGAAAAGAGGTATCGATACCTAGCGTGATAACACCATATAAATCGACAGCGATTAAAGAAGAAGTACTTTTAAAAAACAAAAAGGTCATTGAAGAATACTCACCAATAACAAAAAGTAGAACTTTCAGTTTTGGTGAGTCAAAATTTTCTGAACATGCAAATGGACAATTGGCGAGTAAGGCAAATTCACGTGAAATTGATCATTCCCCCAGACTATCATCCAACAATTCATCAACAGCAAAAGAAAGTATATATACTGTAATTTCAAATCCTTCGAGGAACCTTTTTTTAGTATACCCAGAAATTAAGTCTCAAATATTAGAAAATACAATAACACAGTTAAATACACTTGACATAAATACTGATTTTACTACTGGTATCCCATTTAAAAACTTAATCAAAAATAACGGTCAATCAAATAGAGGAAATCAAACTGAAGTAACATTATCGCCAAATAAAATTCTGAAAAGTACAACGGCGCATGGCAAACAACGAGAAAGTCCTTTTATCTTCCAAAACAAAACACAAAAAAGAATTACGGAAAAGTCCTCAACAATGCCACAAAGCATGCTTATTGAAATAACAAATGTAAAAACCAAAGATATTCCGTCTCATTTATTTAAACTAGATGCGAAAGTTCATAGTAAGAGTGGCAATAATTTTTCCAAAATACTACATACGGATGCTACGACAAATATTAAAAATATCATTAAATTACCACTTTCATCAATATTGCTAGACTCAACATTATCGTACAATGACTTACCAGTATTTATATCTTCTCGGCAAAATAGTTATGGTACAACTTCGTTATACATAGAAACTGAAGCAATAAATAATTCATCCGCAACACAAACAATTACAAATGAAAAATATTCATACAAAAATCGTAATAGACCTAAATTTTCGTTAGTAACAACAAAAATGTGGAATAACCAACATGTTACCCATACAACTGTTAATACAAACATGACAAAGTCATTTGACGAGAGATCTACTGATAAAAGCTATACACATACAATGAGTAAAAATGACTTTACATCAAAAATATTAAAAAATACATTACTACCATTTAATTTGCAATGGAAGCCAATAAATGATCGTGTTGTATTATATAATAACTCTAATAATACAATTGGCCTAGAAGTTCAACACCCATTTAAAACTGAGACGTTGATAAAAAATAGCACACTAGACTATAACGAATTTCAACATCACTCTGAGTTACAATCCATCGATCTACCTACAATAGAAACTTATATATCCGGTGTTATAAAAAATACTTCGTCTGAACTATTAAAAAATAAAAATGATACATCATCATATGCAGAGACTCGCCCAATAAACAATTTTTCCGTAACGCAAAAAATTACAAATAAAAAATCTTCACCTAAATACCTATCCAGGTTTTCATTAGTAACAACAAAAGGATGGAGTAAACCATATGCTTCTCGTGCATCCAATAATATAACAATAAGAAAATCATTTGAGAATAGATCTACGGATAAAAACTATACACCTACAATGAGTAGCTATGACTTTCCGACAAAAATATATATCAAGGATAATAAATATACTTTATTACCATTAACTTTCAAGGGAAAGCCAAAAATTAATCTTATTTTATTGAATAAAAACTCTAATAAGACACTTGACCCACAAGATAAACACGAATTTAATACAAAGAAGACAGTAAATAAGTCAATTGATGATACAAAAATTCAACTTTACTCAAAATTAGAATCAATTAATCACTTTAAAACAGAGACTTATACGTCCAATGTTGTAAGACATACTTTGTTTCAATCATTGGTAAATAAAAAGAGAAAATTAAAATTCATTTTTAAGAATACAACAGAATCAACTATAAATACGAACTTCAAAAATCTTCTTAAAACAATTAGCTCTCAATACAATTCAACGAAAAAAAACGCTAGGATTAATGAAAATTATACAAAAAATAACCAATTACAATTATTATATGACACTACATCTGAAAATTCTACAAAACAAAATTTTAATCCACATGTCATAATGGATAAACCATTGCTTTCTGTACCAACAAATTTATCTATCCAAAAAATAACCTACGATAATTTGAGAATATCAAGTAAAAGTAAAAAATCGCCAAAACTTAAAAAAACAATTAATGCAGTTACTAAAATGAATACACCAAAAATGTATGTAAACACAGAAAAATCTAGCAATACTAAATATGTTAAGACCCCCAAAAAACTGTTAATACATGTTGAGCCACGGAATTCTTTAACTATAAATCGGCCATTAAGCAATTCTGTAATTAATTCGGTAGCTATGACTAATAAAAAAAACATGTTAAAAATGACAACAGATTTTAAAATATACGCGTACTCGATTGAAATTAAAAATGCAAATGTAATAAAAGATTCCAAGGATATTACATGGTCACATACGTTGCCGCCAAATTACCTTAAAGTGGCACACATTTCACATTCTCATAATTCCAAAACAACCAATTTGGACAGTAACAATTATAAAGTTAATACTACATTTATCCATAAAAATAACACTGAAACAAAAAATATTCATAAAACTACTATTTTTTCTAAAAGAACCGATAAATATTATCACATGAACCAATATTATACAACAGAGCCTTATAATTTAAAACATACATCGGATGTTGTTAAAACAAAACTTCATAAAACATATATACACAACGAGAAAATCATAAACAATGACTTTAAACTTACCTTAGTAAAAGATACCAAAGTTAACAAAACGATTAATAATAAGTCTTTGTTAATTCCTAATTATAAGCGTTTAAATGGCCAAATGAAAGGTAATTTATCTAAATTTATAAAACCGCACGTTCTACAAATTCAAGCCACCAGTGAAAAGCTAAGGGAAACTCAACATACTATAAACCCTCAATTAACGACGGTCAAAAAAATTAAACCCATAAAATATAACACTTACATGCCTACCATTGATGAACTGGATATATCAATTGATCAATTATCAAATACATTAAGAGCTAAAAAGAAGGGATCAATAGTACAAAAAATTAATGTACATAAAAACTTACAAAAGTATAAATCTATTTACTATCATGCAACTCACGCGAACGTCACAATAATCACAAGAAAGCCTCATCAATTAATGTCAAGCACACCGAGTATTAAAAAAAATAAACTTGAACAGCAAATGTATAAGAATTTTAGAAAATCAGGTACCAATAGTGAAACTCTATTGGACCCATTCGGAAAAACAAATTTGTATCCCATTAAGATGATCCCGCCGCAAACACAAAGGAGAATAATGAAAAGAATACGAATCGCAAATAAGAATCAGGATGTAATGTCTATGAATTCCCATAATTTCTTCTCACAAAATGGCTTTGCTACACATAAGAATATTTTTAAAGATATACCAATATTACATCGTCAGGCTTTGCACATTGATTATCATATAACACCAGAACCAAGAAGGCGGTTACCTGAATCTAAAGAAATGAAGAAAAATAATCCAAATAAAGAATATTTTAGACCTAAGCCCTTGCTTGTAAATGACGATTTCTATAAAGAAGATTTTCAGGGTCATCACAAGAGTGGATTTACATGGCGAGATAAAGTTAATTTTGTAAGAGAAGCTATAATACCTCCTGTAACTGAAAAAGAAGAAAAGGATTATGTTATTGAAAAGCCGGAACATTCACAGCCATTGCCTACATTAAATAAACCGAAATTTCTAAGAGATAGAATAGATTCAATACGAAGCTATTTGAACATGGTAGATATGATGCCACCCACACGAAAACCAGTGAACAACTATTTCATGAAATCGGTTTCTAGTGATTCTGAAGTTCTGCAATCACAAGAATCTGCTAAATACTATTTAATGCGTGACGGTTGGATAGATCATCCAATTACATCAACGACTACAGCTACTTTAAAGTATAAAAAAAGATCAAGAAGAACTTTATTCTTTTTAAGTCCAACGGTATCATATAATAGATATTTCTAAGTCTTTTATTAAGTTGAAAATAAAACATTTGAAAAAAATCTTTTTATTGTTTTTCTTTCATAGTTCTTTTGAATAAACAGTATAATCGTAAAATATACGTAAAAATACGTATTTTATTGTTACCACTAGTCTTCTTTATAGTAGTTATTCTTTGTTCAAATTTGTTTGTGGAAATTATTTTTTGTTTTCTGCGACTCGTAAAAGATTTTATACTAGAGAGAAATACGCTATTTAGAATTATGGTATTAATTGAAATGTGTTGACTCTAAAAAATGTTGACACTAAAAAAATCTTTGCTGTTTTTAAAATGGATTACCAGTAAAATTTCAATAATTCTGCAACAAAACATAAGTTTAAGGACGTTACCCGCAGGTGACGGAGTGGTGGCTGGACGACATGTACCTGAAGGTCCGGTTGCCGTTGCCCATCAACTCCAACCCCGGCATGGTGTTTCCCAAGCGCAGCTTCGCTAAAATGGACGAGGTTGCGGACCTTGGAGCGCTCTTCGTCGATGACCTCCTGGATTATAAGGAAATGCTTGACAGGTACGTCAGGATTTTTTTTAGATAAATTAAACGTTAGGATTTGCCTTTTTATTAAAAACAAATATTCGTATCAAAATTTTTCAAACACTTTTAACGAATTGTAGTTCATATTTACAAATATGGTCATACTTTTAATTTTTTGTTAGATTGAAGTAGCAAACGAGCATGCAGTCTATCTAATGGTAAGTTCACTGTCGTACATCATCTGTAAAAAGTCATATAGAACTCGGGTTCTATCTGAAATAAATCACAGATGTGTTACTATTCTATATATGAGATTGACAATTAATGAGTATCACCGATGCGTTCCCCTCTTTAGAGCTAAAATCATATATAAATGACTCTTCTCTTAACACTACCACCGAAATACTAAGACTATTTCACGCTAGAAGTATGGCGGTGGTACCTCGCCGAACCAGACTAGTACTACCACTTTACAAAGCTTATTACAATAAGTAAATTCATTTTGACTACCACCTCTAGGCTATGCTTACTTTCTAGCCATAGTCGTAGTTATAACCATTGTGTATTTATAATTATGATTATCTAGGGGCGAATTACCACTCGAACGCGCCACAAGCCGTGAGAAAGGTCAACCGCTGTGCATGGAGCAGTTCTACCGTCTGTTGGGCGTATGCCGCATCCCAGAAGTGGGCAGGGACAGACTAGAGCTGCCCAAGATGCCTCGCGAGTCTACTGAGTGCGAGGAGCTCATTGTCGTGGCGTGCAGGAATTATGTAAGTTGAAATCTATCTATATAAATTTGCTGACTGAGAAGACTTTGTTCTGCCTTCACTACGATTTTTGAATTTGATTTGGTAAGGCTGACAGTTATATATCAAAGGCCATAAGGTTGCATTACAATATGTTATAACCAATAACAAACACAGCAAAAAAGAATAAGTGAAATCGTTCCAGCCGATCACTTGTGAAAGTTGTGATTTCGTGACCAAGGGAAATAGCTAGCGTCTTACTTATCTATGAGGCGTTGTGATTAAAAATAGGAATTCATTTTATATAAATAACCTTTTTTACACTCATAGCCCATACTAGGATGTTATTATGTACCTTAAACTAACATTACCATTCAGCTATCTGTTTGACCAGAGATCGAATCCGGATCTCATTGTCATACCGGTAATGTGATCGCTTCGCCATGTAGATCGTCAAATTACTTCAATCATAAGAAGCATACCAATTTAAGTTATTAGTGCATGGAAGTAGCAAACGAGCATATATTACCTTATGGCAACTGGCCACTGCCGTTCAGGGACTGTAATCAACCTCAAGTAAGATCAAAATATTACATGGGGTTATCCACAGATGCGTTGCTATCCCAGACTAAGTTGGGAACACCTCGGATAAGTATGTCTCCGTTACCACATAAGGACACGAATAATAATTTTCTAACAATATTACTCCTTATTACTAATTAAAACTTGGAAGTAATTATTTTCTTTGTTCAGCGCTACTGAAAGCGACAGATGTTATTAATACTTTAATAACTTAATGTTCCAATTGCTTTGTTGTAATAAACATATTAGAATTAATTAAACGAGGGACTTTAAAACATCCCTATACAAAGAACATCTCGAGATGTAAATATAACAATTTTAATAATATAAACCGCGGGACATGAACAATCTAGAAGGAACGAGTGTAGTTCGACCGAAGAGGAACCACCGCGAAACCTTTTTTAGCGTGAAGCAGTTCGTACGTTTTGGTGAAACGGTGTAATTGACTTATTTTCATATGAGGCGACCATCTTAATCCTCGAAAGTAGCAACGTATCTATTGACTTCTGATAGAACTTCTGTTATGTATGAAGTTGCTTTCAGATGTCCTTTCGGCAGGCGCTAATTTCCATCAAGTGGACTGCATGTTTGTTTGCTATTTCAGTCTGTCTATACTCTATACTTATATATAAAAATGAGATGGTGTGTCTGTGTGTTACTTGATCACGCAAGAACCACTGGTTCAATTTACATGAAATTTGTCATAGCTGTAACTTATTAATCTGGTCATTTACGATATTTTTGGCTATTTAAAGATGGCGACTTTTTATGTGATGTCACTACAACCTTTGGATTCAGATTTTCATAAATCCATTTTAAATAAAAAGAGAACGTTAAAACATAGTCAATGTTAATATTTAATTTTCTATCCGAAAAGTCTTTATCACATTTCAAGTACCTCCAATGGTTAACCACTCAAAGTAAAATCTAAATTTTTCGGTCGGAAGTTCGGTTACTTCACTAATATTATAAAAAATATATGATTTTTATACTTTGTTATTTATTGTACAAAATACGTACAAGATAGTTTTAAATAGTGGGTTAGATGTATTAGATATTTGACTTAAGAGTGAGTTCAAGTGAATTTATTTGGATGATCTGTTATCAGATTTCAAAATTTACAATACCTTGTGTAAACTGATGTGGTCTTATAGCTCAATCGTCCCCAAACTTTGCGATCGTTTCGAGTTCGCCTTAATTTAATGTCCATAAGTTCGTACAACTTTGTTACTTATCTCTTGTAGAGTCTGGGCACTTAGGCCAATGGATTTTATCACTAAGCTTCAATCCATGCGAAGTTTGTAGAGCAGATCCCATTTGATTAAATTTCTGAAGTTGCAAAATCTTGTTCAGCAAACTTTAAATGTCAAGTAGTTGTCGAGAATCGGTTTTATGTAACAAAAGTGGCTCGCTCTCAATAGTAATTGAAGCTAATATTATAATGAATAGGGTATACTTCAGTTATACAAGGAATTTACGAGAAAATAAAATGTTTTCATGACTTCATATCTTTTGAATTGTTCTGGATATTTTAGAGTATTCTTGCATATAAAAGCAAGCTTGTGAGGATGTATATAAGTTTGTTACATTTTCATGTAAAAACTATTGGTCCGATTTGATCAACACAGGTTGCTATGTAAATGACCGATGCAGGTAGAGCCGCGGGTAAAATGTAGCCTGCAAAAAAAAACAATCGTACACAAACATGACAATTTATATTACATTAAAAATTATAAACAATAAATAATTATATAAATGTAAAATATAATTAAATAACACAAATTGTCTACTCTCCCTCCGTCTTAGGAAATTTCGATTAGGTCATGTCACGCGAGTTTAAAACTTTTATACATATATATATCACAAAAAATGCACAACGCCGCCAAAAACAAGTTATCACTTCAAAAAACTGACATTGGAGCAGATTACAGCGTTTCCGCTTTTTTACTTCGATACATTCTCCAACATAATCAGCATATAGGATGACAAATAAAAGACGCTCTGTAAGACTGTTTATTCCAGTTTTACCCCATACCTGTGAAAGCTGCAGACCGCGGCCGCCTCACTCCCGGCGAGATCCAGGCGCAACTGCTCCACGCGATGGTGGACGCGGCCGGCGCACCTCCGGCTCCCAGGATTGGACTTCTTACCACCATGAATCGAGATCACTGGGCTAGGGCTAGAGAGCATTTGATTAAAGGCACGCAGATTTTTAACATTAATCAAGATTTAGATTAGAGGATGAAATATCACATGCAATTTGGGAGAAAAATATATATCCCGATTCATGTAAATACCCTCATCAGCTCTACTGTGTTCGGTTTGACAGTGGTAAGAGGCAGATCTTATACGCTTCCCTTCTTACATTCTTCATAACTATTTGTGGTATGTAAATAGCCCTCTCCCTCCCCTCTAGTTTTCTACTACGTGAAATTTTCAGTTATATTTTGCAAGCAGAAAGTTAAAATTTTAACATATTTGATTATATTTAAAAAGTGTGAGATTTCCTTTCGGGGATATTGAGTAAGTGACGAAAACGTAAACCCCATCCCACTTTTTATGAACAAGCGTGGTATTTTGAAGACCTTCCTCCCTCCCCTGAAATAGTTACGTGGTTTGGGTACTGTTACGAGCCTCGGGGAATAAAGGTTTTAAAAAAAAAGATTTATTTTGTGGCGACACGACCGGATGGTTTGGATATTGGAATGAGACTGGTTGTATGGATGTATGAGCGGAGGGGAAAGAGAATATCTGCTGAGTGTGCTAACCCTAACCATTACGAGACCTAAGTAGTGGTATGCTAAATTACTAATTTAATATGCTAATAACGTGGATATAATACAGATGAGATGAACCGTATGAACATGGAGCTGATTTCCCGGGCGCTGTGCATCTTGTGCCTGGACGAGGGCGGCGGGGACCGCGCTGACGCCGACGCCGACACCAACGCGATGCTGCGCGCCATGCACGGCGCCGGCACTCAACACCACTCCGCTAACCGCTGGTTCGACAAAACTGTGCAGGTACTGTCTCAGACAATATTAAACGAATTAGTTAAACCTCTGTCGACGACCCGCGTGGCGGAGCGATTACCATACAGCTCTGACACGCAGTAGGTCCCGGGTTCGATTCCCGGCCAGACAGAAATATGAATGATGAGTTTAGGTTCTGGACCTGGGTGTTTGTGTATTCGTCTTTGTATGTCCATGGCACCCACGACACAGAAGAAAATCCTAGGGTGGGGCTATGAGTGTAGAAAGCGTGTCTGTAGCTAGTTTGTCGGTATGTGTCGAATTTGTTAAGAAAATGTAGAAATTCAGTAAAGGGTATTTATTATATTGATTACAGAATGCTTTGATATAACGTTATTACTGGCAGATCTACAAAAAAGCCATAATTTCAAAATGAATGCCATGCAGTATCATTGATGTTATCTTCTTTAGTTACTTAGGGTAACGTGGACTTTAATAATTATGTTTATGAGTCAGTGTTTTAGCAGAAATTCCGGAATTTAGCTTTTACTCTTTTATGTCCCGTAATATGAAAGATTGTAAGCGAGATAACAAAGATGCGTCGGGAAGATTCGAGTCTTAGGATTACAGCACGTTTCTAATCTTGTTACGACGCTACAATCAACCCGATATTGAAGTCACCATCTCCGCAGAAAAAGAAATAATAAAAATATTTCATGAATATTTATTGTTATTTAATTCATATAAATATAAAAACAGTGTATGAAGACAACATTATTTAATTTTACACTAATCGATGTGAAATGAAAGGAAATACAATAAAGTAAAATTAAATATGTTTATTTTGTATGACCCTATGGGGGCATTGTCAAGTCACAATATTTCTCTTACATTACCACCCCCGTGGCCGAGCGGTCACCATACCGGTCTGACGCGCAGTGGGTTTCGGGTTCGATTCCCGGCCAGACAGAAATATGAATGTTGAGTTTAGATTTATGTTCTGCGTCTGGGTGTTTGTGTATTCGTGTTTGTATGTCCATGGCACCCACGACACAGGAGGAAATCCTATTGTGGGGCTATGAGTGTAGAAAGCGTGTGTGTGTGTGTATTACCATCCTTACAACCTTACAACCAAATAACAAAGATGATTACAAGGAAAAAGATAAGACAAGGTTTTGTCTTTTTCTTTGTAATCATCTTTGTTATTTGGTTATTGAAACTCTCCATGAAATATAAACGAAGCTAGGAGATGTAGGTTTATTGTTCATCTTATAATCCTTACAGCAGACGTGAGTGCTGCCCGGTGTTTTTCTCTTCAGGATTACAAAATCCACTTAACCAAGCTTTTATTACCCAGCTAATCATATCCTCGGACGGCACGGTGGGCATGTGCTACGAGCACAGCGCGGCGGAGGGCGTGGCGGTGATCCGTCTGGCGGAGCGCGCGCTGGCCCGCGCGGAGGTGGCGGCCCGGCCCGCGCCGCCGCCCGCGCTGCTGCCCGCGCCGCAGGCTATGAAGTGGACCCTCGGCCAGGAGGTGCAGAGGACGATCGACCGCGCTGCTAGGGAGTTTGATCGGTACGCTTTTGTGTTTTGATGACAGTTTCTTCGTTCTTTAACTGCTCATACTGTTTGGTCACTTAGACTGTTTAATATATAGTCCATCAGCTTCATACACGTAGGTTATTTATTATAGTCAAACGTAGACGTATAATTCCTCATGATTTATTATTTTGCTACATTATTTATAATGGCAAAAGAGCTGTAACTGAGATGGTGATGGTGGTGGACGGATTCTATTATTTACAATATTATTGTCGTGTTGTGTCGAACTAAGCAGAACGTTTGTTGTCCCCGCAGTCAAATATCCGACCTGGACTTCAAGGTGTACACATACCGTGGCTACGGACGAGAGTTTATGAAGTCGTGCCGCACCAGCCCCGATGTCTACATTCAACTGGCGATGCAGTATGCCTACTACAAGTAAGTATTCAACGGTTTAAGTAGTTAGTTATTTTGTACTATATTAATTGTTTATTTTAGCTATTAAATTGTGGATATTTCGCTTATAATCCTGTCGTTCTTTTTAAAGAGGTCGGAGGGTTGAAAAATTGTTATCTTCTACTGCATATTCTCGTGCGATTTAAATGTTGTGCATCTTTAATGGCATTAAAGTTGTAGGCCGTGTGTTAGAGCCTTCTGAAAAAAATTAAGAAAATAGATGTTTCAGGTTTACGAGCCGGCGTTGACCTATAATAATATGTGATTCAGATGAAATATCTATTAATGATATAATGTATTATAAATATGAGTATTTCCATTTATCTAATTAATTAGTCTATACTAAGGATACATTTTGTTTTATCCCTATTGCAATATGGCCAAACCTATTAAACCTGAGCATATACGATCAGGATGTACGGCTACCTAGTATCAACGTACGAGTCAGCGTCTCTGCGGCGTTTCCGCAACGGGCGCGTGGACAACATCCGGTCGGCGCACGGCGCGGCGCGGCGCTGGGCGGCCGCCATGTGCGCCGCGGAGACGCCCCCGCTCGCTGACGACGACGGACAGAAAAAGGTGTCGTTTAATTTGTACGGGGTGAGGACTTCGACTGTTTGGAGATTGCTTGGCTTGAGCTTGCCTGATTGCGGAAGGTTTAGTTGCAAAAGACTGAAGACGGTCTTCTGTAGAGTATCTATTGGATACCTATAGGATAGTTATCTTTGATAAGTAACATTTTATTCTTGATTTAAAATAGAGATTCTTTTGTAATTGTAGTCCTGGAAAAAGATATCAAAACATACGTGCTTTGATAAAAAATCTTTCAAATAGATATATAAGTATTAGAAATAGATTTAATTACATCATCTGTTAAGTTAAATGAATAAACTATACCCTTATTAATTATACTCAACAATGGCATGGTTAATTCATCTCTTCATTTGATTAAAAAATAAAAAAAAAATGATTAAAATTTATATAAGAAAAAATTAGATAACGGACGCTTAATAAGTTATTTACTTAACATTTAATCAGACTTTTAACGTCTGTATACAACTTAAACAAAATATTTTTTGTTTATGACTAGTAGAAATGGGAGTAGATTAGGATAGTGTAGGCTTCATAACATGAATTGCTTATTCCAAATTTCGTTTACCAAAATTATTGTCATATATACACATAAGTATTTCAATGTTCTTACGTACCCTTTTTAATCTAGGATCAAAAGAAATTAGAGCTATTCGACGAAGCAGCGCGCAAGCAGACCGCTATCATGGAGGCCAACATTTTGGGTAGAGGCATCGACAACCACCTACTGGGGCTGCGGGAGGCGGCTCGCGAGAGTACCGGGGAGCTGCCTCCGCTCTTCACTGATCCCACTTACAAGCAAATGATAGAGTTCAAACTGAGCACTAGTCAGGTCAGCATCGTTAACGTTATTTTTCTTGGTGATTTTTTTTGCCTTTCCGGTAATACCTACTTAATGAATATCTGTAGATTTTTATATAAAGTTTTGATACCCGTATATCTTCAAGCAATTATTCATCAAACTGTGTACAGAAAATCTAAACTAAGAACTGTGATTACACTAATTTTATATACCTAACTTATATGAAAGTTTTATTTACTGCAGTTCTTCTGCAAAATTCAGTTTTACGGGTCTAAGTAAGGCACTGATTTCGTCCCGTTCAATATCGGTCGTAAGAACTAACGGTTCTCGAACTCCAATCCATCATTTTCATCACCTCATTATACATCACCGTAATACGTACCATCCTTTAATTTTCATAGCCGCAAGTCGTCGCTGACCTATTAATCAATAAAGCAAAATCTCCAAAATCTTTAGACAGAAGATGCCGCCACATATAAAAATCGATTTATCCTTAGGTGGCTACAACAACGGACGGAACATTTATGGGATACGGCGCAGTGGTCCCCGACGGCTACGGCTGCAGCTACAACCCCAAGAAGGACTGCGTCATCTTCTGCATCTCTTCCTTCTCTTCCTCCAGCGTCACCAACACTGAAGCCTTCCGACTCTCTTTGGAAGAAGCCTTGGATTCAATGAAACTCATGTTCCAAAATCGAAAAGTTGAGACCTAAATGAAATGGTCTTCGAAACCTTCGAATTTAATCATATATCTCTATGATATGATGTTATTTTCGTATTCATAACTATAACTGTCGGTATATATTTAAAAACTTCGCATATATTATAAGTATTTGAAACTTGAAACATATCAATTGGCATGAATTTATAAAATTATATGAATAGTGAAATTATATTGAAACTATACTAAAGATATTTTGAAAATTAAAAAAAATGAGGGGGAGTATCTAGTCTTAGTGTATTTAAATCTAGTCAACTGAAAAACACGTTAACGCTTTTAGTCAATTTACATATATTTCAAAATCACGTAGTTCGTATTAAATACACACGTCGAAATTGCCTATATAGACTATTGTATTAACCTATGAAACTAATAAATTGTTGTGTATAGATAATTTCCGAATGTACTACGTATCGCCTTTCTTTTAAAAAAAGTTTAACTACCCTTTGCTGCTATGAATCTGCTAGTCAATTAAATTCATCAGTATTAGGTAAGGAAAATGAAAAATGGTAGATATATTTACTGTTCCATTTATGCTGTTACATAATATCTAATTTAGAACAGCTATTTTAAGCATTATTTAGCTGATGTAAAAATATCATTAATACCGCAAATACCTCTTTGCTTGGTTTACGTCTAAAAGGAAGATATTCGAGTAGAAATATAGAGGCTATGGGAAGGAATAACGCCATCTACGTTTTTTTACCGACTGGTTGTCATATAACCGCATGATGATGAGCGATAGTCGTCGATCAGTCAGAGCTAGCGTTAATGTGAAACAGGTTGGACGTTGGTTACCCGCAGCGGTACTGAGACGGTATATGTGTTGGAGTAAAAGGACGTTTGTGCAAACCAGTGTTGCCATTTATGTATGGACATTTTGAAGATGTCCGCTCTATATCGCTATGCATTTCATTTTTTCGATGTGATCTCTAAATGTCCTGTTGCCATGAATTAGTAAAACTGCAGGACAGTTTTTAAGCAACAAATATCTTTGCAAATTTTATAAAATCTAGTCAAAAATCTAAACTTTGCCGTGAAACGCAGTCTTATGCCTTGTAGGTATTTAATTAAAGTCGACTAGTCGTCAATTATACGGTTTATATGCCTATTTAATTATAGTGTTATAGGAATATCAATATATAATATGTCAATATATTTGTTATGTTCTCTTTTCATATAAATATAATACACGTATCTAAAACACTTTACAATATATTAACTTTAAATAATTTCAAATATATAAGCTTTAGAAGAGCATAATGGTATATGTAAGTATCATATTAAACGATATTCCTTATTAATTAAAATATTTTAAATATTCCAAAAGTATTTGTTACTACGAGATTTATATACATAAAAACAATCAAATAATTTATTATATCTACATTTGTTACATCTACTTTAATATATTTAAAAATTGATTTTATCTTGCATGATATCGTGAGTCCAGTGTCAGTTCAATAAAATGATCGACGCATCTATGTCGAAATAAACACATAGTGTTTAAAATACTTTTAAAACAGACGGAAATACCTATTTAAAATATTTTTTTGTTTTGTGTCTGAAAAAAAATATGAGGTATACCCGCGCTTGTATTTAATATTTGTCGTATTATCGTTAACTTAGAGAATAATTGAAATGTTTATCTGAATGTTGTACTATTATAATATAATGTCTTTGTCTAAGACTAGTTAGATGTCGTATTCGATGTCGTAGATTGTATTAGTTGTTAGAAACTGATGTAAAATAAGGAATAATGTCAATGCTGTGGTGATATCATAAACATTAGATTTGTAATATAATCAAATTTTGCTGTTGTATCTAATTTGCTTATTGAGAATGCCAAAACTGCATCTATATATATCTATATATATCGTTTATGGGATTTCGAAAGTTGTACTATTCATATTTTAAGCTATGGATCTGTAGTTATGTGCACTTTTGCACGTTATTATAATATTATCCTATACATACTTGTTCTATCGGTGTCCTTATTGTGAGTTAGAATAAATGAAAACAAGCAACAACTGGGTCGTAGTGCACGTATTTGCAGAGTAATTTAAGAGTGTTAAGATATTAAATTATATAATATTAGGTTATTAAAAAAAGTAGAAGTCTCTTCTATGATTTTATAAGTTATAGCCAATTTGTTAAAAATTGTATGAAATCATATAGAACTTAATTTTTTTTTAAATATTATAATATTTTTTATTTTAGTTTAAGTTTAAATATTATCTTCTTGGTTATAATTACGCATACTTATTTATGTTTTATAAAGCAAACTTAATGTATTTTATAATTATATTAATGTAGTGTTAAAATTTTGTCCTGTATAATTTCGGAGACATCATGGTGTCTTTAGCTGTAAGTAGACATATACATATCAAGAGTGGACTGTCATGTACGACGTGGCCAAGAATATCGACAACATATCAAACTTAAATTTTAAGGATTTATCGAAATTTATAATTCTAGTAAGTTAAGAATTTTAGTCTGCACTCTGTAGCAGTAAAATATAAGTATATGTAGGTGCGTCGCATTGTTGGAGGCGATAATCTTACTTCACAGAACGTTCGTTTTGTATGAATTGCTTAACACTTAAAATATTTAAAAAATACCGCATAAGACCGAAAAAGAAAAGTAAGATAACACATGTGGGAAAATGTATGGTAGAAAAATTTGCTTGTGTCAGGGGTTTAACATTTTGGTAGATTTCGTAAGCTTTTTTCACGTGATGTCGAATTATATCGCGCGATTTACGTTTACCATATTAAGCGACAGACTTTGAGCAGAAACTAAGTTTGGTTTTTTTTTTGTCTGAGGGCTGACGATACTCCATGACTACAGTCCTTACCTAATGAGGTTTTAAGTAAAACATTTTAGTAAATAGGGAAAATGGTTTTAATGTAATTTAGTAAATGTTATCCTAGTAGTTTTAACCATTTCCAATATTAAAACTAAACTCTTCTGTTTCGTACTTTAAAAACCTTTTAGAAAATTGAAATTTGCACAATTTAATTAAATTAAAGAACATAATGATTACATTATTCTATACTTTAATAGAGTATATTAAGAGGGTGTTTTGAAAAAAAAACGTATAATATCGTATATTTCCGTTATACTCGATTGTTTATTATTAAATTTTATATATACATATATATACACACATTATATATTTCGTTAAACGCAGATATAAGTAGCATATCAAGAATATTTTAACTTGTAAATGCAAATGGTGCTGCTTTTGTTTCACTGTGAAGCATTTTTCACAGTACACAATACTGTACTGAGTAGTTCCTAGAACAGTTCCCAGACGGTATAAATGTGTTGCTGGGAACAGTGTACATATGTCAGTAACTTGGGTATAAAACTGAAAAGTGGTGAAGGGCGAGTGAATTCCGTATACCATAATTGTTAAATATACTTATATGTAGATATGTCTGCGTATCAATATGTATCTAACAGTGCTTTCTGAATTGGTTTCGGCTTTAGTAATCACATCTTGACAGAGTTATATTAGGACATGTGACGTAGATGTACGCTTATACATCATATAATGGACCTCGTAAGAAACTTTATAATAATGTTTTGTTTATCATATACCTACAGTATATACTCAAATCAACAAGATTTAATAAGCTTAATGATCTATGCATCAAGCAAACCATTGTTTGAGTCATATAGGCGTTAAATATAGTCACAATGATATCATAGTTTCATTATTTAGAAAAGAGATATCCCGTTGTGCAAGTTGATCATGCCTCGGCAGCGTCGACACTCCGCTACTCAAATATCGCATATATACAATGCAATACAGTTTAAATACCGTACATATCAATGGTTAAAAAAAAACGAAAGTGTGATTTAGAATACTAGTGGCGCCATCTCTTGGCGGGTTGCGGAAAGTCGCGTCAACTATATTAATATCTATTTGTGCTAGGTAGTCACTATTAGTAAGCATATTAGAATAAATGTTAGAATTTACTTTAGAAATTCTTAAATGTGAGCTATTTTGAACGCAAAGAACTTGTGTGTATGCGTCTCGCACACTGCGCATATAACTACTAATATATTTAGATTTATAGGAAAATCACGTTAACTACGTAGTAGTAATTAGTGTAGGTAGACTGCGGGCTGGAAAGTTATATGAAACCCGTTACTAATAAGACATTCTTACTTTTAAAACTAAAATGTCCTTGGAGTCGCCTAAGTTGAGTCTTGATGCTTTTGAAAATTATTATTTTTTGAACGTTAGCGACTTTATAACTTTGTCAAAGTTAGTGTAGTAAGCCTTATTGAAGTATATGGAATCTTGAATATAAATATTTATTTATACACTATATTATTATTAAATATTGCATTGATGTATGTTTACACAGATTATATTTTTGCTGTTAATTATTACAATTATATCCCCTATAGTGTCTATATCAATCATTCTGAGCTGTGCTAAGATATCTTTTAAAAATATATCATGTTAATATTGAATAGTAGGAATTAATTAGAATATAAAACGGAATATATCAATTTTAATGCACTTGATTTGTTATTTTCAATGCTCACTTCATATTTCAAATGATTGAATATTTCTATTCTGCAATTTTTATAAAGTTAAAAAGTAAATATTATCATTTTGTGGAGTAAGAAAATTTTGTTTAAATACTTATGAATATGACAACAGTCCTATATACCTCTCGCTCGTTCTTTGATAGAGATAGAGCGAGAAACCAAAAAGGATGGATGTTTAAGATTTTTCGGTCAAGTTACAACTTTATTGTGTTCAAATTTATTCAAACAATTTATAAAGTGTTGTAAAACTTTTAATCATTTCGTGTCTATTCTGATAAATTCTCTATGTATAGACATTTGAAGTATAATTATATGTGACAAAAAACAAATACTAGATAACACGTTCACTGCGGGGACAATATTACAACACCAGCAGTCAGCGCATTCGACTAAGAATCAGGAAAAGCCTAAACTCTTTTACAGTGTTGTAGACGCTCTATGTACAGCATTTTTAAAAGGCTGATGACTGTTTTTATTTTGGTTAGTTCTAAAAACCTATGCAGGCACTTATCCCTTAACTACTACCTAGTTGGAATTTGGCCTGAAGCCGCAGTTACCGTGTTAAATAATGTATTCTAAAATTAGGAAAAACATAAAAAAGAACTGTTTCGGTATCAAATTATTTATCTTTTTATTGTCTTTGGCTGTTTTAATAGAATATATTCGATATATTTGCCACAGCGCAGTTGTATTAGCTGAGTGTTAGCGTGTCTGTATGTTAATGTTAGTGTCACTGTGGTAGAACGCAACGGTACATATCAATGTAAGTCTGTGTCAATTCTATGTTGTTCTAAATAAAGTTATTCGGAAAGTACTTGTTTTATTTTAGTGAGATGGATTGTAAGACAAACAAGTTTAAATAAACTAAAGGAGTGTAACAGTATAAGGGCTCAAATGATCCACGCGACGATCGGTCGATCGGGTGTATTCCACTTTGATCACCCAGGTGATATCACCTAGGTGATGAAAGGCGACTCACTGGTGTCCATTGATCACCTGAGACAATCACCTGGGTGATAGGCGACTTCAAGAAAATATATTATTTTACTATCCTTTAATCACCTATACAAATACGTAAAATAGGTGCCTAAGATGATAAAATGATGAATGATGATAATAATATATTTTCTTGGGATACTTTTTACACGAGAAGAGAAATTTAAACACGGCTATTCAAAACCACATTTTATTACCATTTTCATTACACATTGTTATAATAAAATAGACCTATACATAACAACTACATTAACAAAATAAGTACGAACTAGATGCTCTCAATTATTATTATCCAATTGTTCTAAACAGACATTTTATTTATGATTCCGATCATACAGTGTGTTAGGTTAAACGAGGTATATAACGAGAAAACAGTATTAAAATCTATTTTATCAAGCGCGACTTTTGTATTTACAAAGATGTACATATTTGTTTTGCCATACGATTGGGACTCGGGCGAGCAAATGCTCATAACTAAAGTATTTTATGGGTAATAGGTTTTATACATATTTAGCACGAGAATCGATAAATGAAATAATTCCTTCGATTTACTTAACACCTGTATTCATGGTTTAATTTCATTACTACAGTTTAAAACTTAAAATGACTACATAAATGACTAAAATTTGATAAAAAATGACTATACCCTTATAAAAATAACAGTTTCCTTAACATTTCAGATACAAATTTTATACTCAATTTTAATATTAAATTTCAGGCATATTTAAATACCCGATATATATGTCTCACGCTATTTACGTTTACAGATTAATATTATATTTTTAAAATCTATTACTGGACATCTATATACTTAGAACTAAAGACGACTGTATGATTGTTCAATGAGTTGCCACTGTATCTTTTTTATAATACAAATTTGTAACAAGCAAGCATTAGCCCACATGATGGTAAGTGGCTAATATCGTCCAAGTTCGCCAATGATCAGCCCCAAATAAGGTGAGGATTCCACTTGAGGTCGACAATGGGACAATTAACTGGCAGTCAAATCCTTCCACCGAAACGCAAGCACTGTTTTTTTTTTTACATAATAATGAAGTGGCAGACGAGTATGGACATCTGATAGCAACTTCATATAAAATCTGAAATCGATCACAGATGCGTTGCTACTCCCGAGGGCTAAGATGGTCGCCTCATATATAAGTGCGCCAGCAACCACACCCTTCCACCAAATTACACTTCCACCTATTCATTCCTAGTGAAGATTGCTCATGGTTCGTTTTTTATATACCGGTTGTAATCGTTAAGTGTGCACAGGCGATTTTTCAGTAACTATTACAGATATCAAAAAACTTTGAACGGATATCGAAAGTACTTCACCTAATGAGTAAAATGACAATAATAACTTTTTAAAAATAAAACGAGAAATATCCAAAAACTTTACATTAAACACTCCCATACATTTTATTTTTTAGTAAGTACAAAATTTTGTATTCAAAGCAGATGATCGAAGTGACGTCCTCGTTGCGCAATACAATGACTAGCTTTATTTTACAGTTTCTAAATGAACTTTTCTTCAAATTTTCGTAGTGGTTAAAGCAATTGCACGACGTACACGACTTCGTAACTCTTTTAGGCTTGTTTAATGTATTTTTTTCGGATATTTCTCGTTTTATTTTTTAAAAGCTATTATTGTCATTTTACTCATTAGGTGAAGTACTTTCAACATCCGTTCAAAGTTTTTTGATATCTGCAATAGTTAAGGAATAATCGCCTGTGCACACTTAACGATTACACCCGGTATATACGGCTCAAGCAGTAAGGTTTTTTTGTTTTGATGTTTTTAACGATGTTACTAGTCGATGCAGTCCACCTGAAGGTAAATGGTTACTGCCGCCCATTACCATTTGTAAGAAGTTTCGTATGAAACAGTGGTTCTATTTATCTATCTATCACAGATGATAAGTCTATCACAGATGCACTGCTTTTCCCAAGAATTAAGATGGTTGCCTCTTACGAAAATGAGCCGGCAACGGAATGTGATTACTAAAAATAGAAATAGATGTAGAACAATTACATTAAATAAAATATTTTTAATTCAGAGTTATTGTATTTTTAAATGTGTACTTGATTCTCCTATGTTCATAACTTGATTATAAATTTAAGACGATCAATATAGAAGACAATAAAAAAAAACATAAAAAATGTAAATGTCAAAAATAAATGCTACGGATTTGAATCCAGACCGCGAGGTTCAATTGTCACTTCGCCATTATTACCCACAATAATTCCTAGATTCGCTTGTCCCGAGGAATACTTATTATTCACAAGCATTCGCGTTACGACCATACAATTTACATGAGCAGTCTAGCTGCAGACCGTCCTGGCTTGTACAATGGCGCATATATCTCTAGTTAATTTATTCGGATAGATCTTAGGGAAGCGCCACATTTTACTGTTCATACGTTAGTTCGCGTGCGAACGGTTTAAGCGTTGCGTACTGGTAATTGTTATACATTTTTGATAATATGGAAGTAAGTGGCTACTGCCGCCCATTGCCGTTCTGGATCAATTCTAGATAAGATCAGAGTCTTATCATTCGATAAGATCGATCTTATCAAATTATTAATATTTTAATACCTTAATAACTTTAGTCAGTCATAAATGCTTCGCTTCCCCTCAGGCTTATGTTGGAATGCTTCGGATGAGTGATGTCTCTCTGACCATATCTGTATAGGTAGATCATAACATAGAAGCACTTAACACTGTTGTTATTACGCAGAAATAGACGTGGCCGTGGTGGTTTTAGAATCGAAGCACAAAAGGTTACTGCTTTCCAAAGTTGTACATGGTTCAGTTGGGTTCCTAATCTAAACATCTTAACCAAATAATTATAATGTTTAACTAAATCATAAAGCAAACCAAAATGGATTACAAGAAGTCACCATAGATTATCTCTCAGTCATTGTTATTCAGCTTATCGACAATCGCTTTACCTGAAGTAAATAACACGTGGAACGGGAATGAGAGTATAATACGAGAAAGTTAACTGTCTGGAAAAAGTGATTCTTCTTTATGACCTGTTGAAGCTAAACCACCTACGATCTCGACACCTGTTATACATGCCTATTCATCGTCAACCCATTATTGTCCCACTGCTGGGCATGGGTCTTCTCTCAGAGTGAGAGAGTTTCAGGCCATAGTCCACCGCGCTGGCCAAGTGCGAATTGGTAGACTTCACAC